>VVHJ01018060.1:2760-12921 GCA_015107715.1 Tylochromis polylepis
TTTAAAAAAAAAAAAAGGACCCCCCCCCCCCCCCCCCCAAAAAAAAAAAACCCAAAACAAAACACCCCCCCCCCAAAAAAAACAAAAAAAACAAAACACCAAGGCTGCCAGAGAGCAAGACTTTTAGATAGCAAGAAGAACTTTTAGTTTGTTTTGTGCAAGTGTTAAGCTTCAGTAATATGTGCAGGACACAGGACAACAACTTACAGGGGGAATGAATTTATCCTTCTAAAAACTAGGACGCTAAAGTTAACTAGTCAAGCTTACCTGTGGAGCCTGTCTCTATAATGGATTTCATGGTTTCATGAATACAAGCTACTTCATATGTCACATACTTTAATGTATTTAAATGGTTTATTAGTCTATTAGGCTTGGTAAAATTGGTAAAGAAAAGCAATAAATAATTTTTGAAAAAAAGTTTTCAAAAATGAGCAAGCTAAGCTTAGCAGGATAGCCACTCACTCACTGAATTAAATGAAATTTTATCTAAATGAAATGACAGATTTCAGTTTACTGAATTCATGATTAACTTGTTACGGTTGAAAAAGCTGAATTACAACACATGTTGTTTAGTTACAAATATTTGCAAGGTTGAGTCAACACAATATATGGGCTAGTCTATGGGCTTGACCTTTGGAAGCAGCCACAGGTCATGCATCGTTTCCCTCCCTCTCACCAGATGCCCTCTACATGTGGGACTGCACTGCAATTTTATTCCTTGTCCTCCTATCCCATATCTTGAGACAATGCCCCATATTTTGACTGGTTCACACTTTTCTAAAGTATGGGTTTTATCAAGCGCACGTTCATTATAGTCAGTTGAAGCTTAGCCCATCGGTACAAGTTACCAAAGAATAACAAGCTTTGCAGCAGTATATTTTGAGTAATTGACTTTTCTTTCTTTTTTGTAGCTTATTTTTCAGTTTCACACAGGAGAAAATATGGTGTCAGGTGGCCCAGTATGTATTTGTGTATCATAATTGTCTAAAAATTGCTGAAATTGTCAGATCACACTCAAAAAGGCCAAGCTATGGATACATCCAAACTGAAACTCAGAAACTAGTGCTTATAAGAACAGCAGCTTCAGCTTCAGTTTCTTTTTATTCTTATTGTATTTACTGAGTAAGAGAGCTGGAAAAGTTGCTTTCAGATATCTTGGACTACCTCCCTGAATTAACATGTCCTACTTTGTCCCACATAAACACTGTTTGTCACACTTTTTTTTTCTGAGATCTGGTAACACTAGTAAGTGCATTTTGCATTTGTCTTTAAACACAAGCCCTGATGGCTCCCCTGACTAAAACCATAATTAAAACTACACAAAATAAAAATAAATTAAAACCAAATAAAGGTCTGAACTCCTGCTAGAAACCGTGGGTATACAGATCACATGTACACCATTTTAAAACCACTGCTGCAATGCGATGAAAAGCATCAGTGGCAGCACGAGGATATTAAAACTCATCCAACTTGACTTGAACTCCATCATCATTTTCACATACTTGCAGAATAACCCACAACAAACAATGAACTATGCTGTTAATTAACTACTCATATTTGTACCACAAAGTTATGTTCTTTAACAGTTTATCAGTAACAACAGAAGTGCATCAGACTGTGGGACTGGGTAACAGGTTTGTTCATTACCATAAACACAAATGCATGATTTAATCCCGAGCTGCCCTCACTAGAACACCAAATGTGGATTAAACTGCCAATTAACATTGTGTGTAACCAAGTCTGATTGTTTTTTGTTTTTTAACTTGTTGAGCCTTACCAATTTATAACACACTACACTGTTTGGAAGGGGTCAGCTGTTACAGAGCTGGCTTACTGTTGTCCACTGATTTGTATAAGCACTGTTAATTATGGATATATATGCAATAACAGCAAATCTGTTGACAATTCAGCTAATAAATTTGGGATATCTGTAAGAAGAAAAGCCATACAGATGTTGTGAGAACGTTTTATATGCATGCATAAATAGAAACTAATGGAAACATGCAAGAGTTCACAGTCAAAAACTGCTTGTGTGTATTTTGGAAAATACATTCATTTTCCCATTTTGCTGAGAGTTAAATAAGACTATGATGTCTGTATGTTGAAAAAGGAATCTACAGATACTGGAACAGGATCACAGTTTATATTTACCAAAAGTCGTGACGATTTGGCACATAAACGAACTCTTTAATTGGTACCTGTACGTCACCCTGTTAATTACAAGCACAGCCATTCTGGCTGGTTTTCAACTTTAGTTTTACCAATACAGCACAATTACACTATTCTCCATCCAGATGCGTGTTTAAGCAATAATTCAGAAGCAAATACTCTAATAATGCTAACAGTGGTGTTATATTATAGTAATAAGCATATTTGACCTCCACTGGCCCCCTCTGCTCCTCAAACCATGACACGACTTCAGTATAATTGACAATAATGACAGATTTGATAGTCCAAAAATCCAAATGATATTTCAGCTAATTTTCACTTCCATTTATTTTTCTTTCATCTGTATTTGTAAAGGAGTTTACTTTTAAGGCAATGGGTGTAATCTGTTGTTTTTTTGTTTTTTTGTCTGATAAAACCTTTATGAATAAAACAGAGTAGAGAATTTGCATTTTTGGCCCAACCATCAACATTTTCTCCCCCCTCTTAAATTAAGGGGCATAAACAAGGACAAATGCAACTGCAAGCATAATGCATTGGATTTAAGCTCAGGTGTCAGCTCTCAAAAAACAGATTGACATTTTGCATAGACACAGGAGAGTTTGAGCAATCTTCCCATTAAGTCTCAGCAAAAATTTTAAAAATAACAACATAAAATCCCAAAATGAGACAGTATTTCTTTTTAAACAACATTTGGATTTGTAACAGCAAGCAAATAAATATATTTACAAAGTGCAGCACCACAGACAGTGTCGTCATCAGTGGGAGAAGTTATAATTAAGTGAAACTAAATCCAACAGATGAGATAATCATGTGTGCCAATCGAGATTAGAGAGAGACACTGAAACTATTATGTGCATGAGCTAATCATCTCTTCGAGTCACACAAAATATTCTGTTGGTTTTCCCAGATACTTTTCGTTTTAATTTTTAAAATTTACCACATACCACATGCCATCTTTGTATATGGCATGTTTAATATTATAAAATACAATCTATGCTAAAAAATAAACATTCATAAGCGTGATTTCCATATTCTAACGTAATCTTTTCCATGATCAACACAAAGTATTTAATCTAGTGTCAAAACGTGATCGTTTTTGGTAACCAAAGTCCCGAAATGCCAAACAAACCGTGAATGTGATAAACTATTCCACCCCACTGAACAATAAGTGTGAGGTCCGACTGCTGAAAATAGATACCCCTTGAATAGAGAATATATATCTAAAAAGATTTTGTAATTTGCATCTCATAGTTTCTGCTGATCCAAAAAGGGGCACAAATACAAGTATTGCTAAGTATCTATGTACTAATTAAAAAAAGCTGTATAAAAATGCAGAGCATCAACTACTACCTGCATGCTGTCGAAGCACTACTCTATAGGTAATACAAAATGTACAAAATAAATGTGCTGCAAAACAAAAGAATGTTTCTGAAACACGCATAAATAAAAAGTACAGATATCATCTGACAAGGCAGATGGACCCTAATCGAAATGTGATATGAACCCGATCAACCCCCATGACCCAGACCCATTAATGTCTACTAAACCCTCCCACACCTCACCTTCCTCATTATTGAAATGAGAAAAAAACAAAAACAAAAAAGTACACATTCTGTTTCTAAGGCTTTTTGTACACTAGCTAATGAGAAACAAGTGTTACTGTATGTTTCCCTTTACTTTTTCTCTGGACCTCTTAATCAATATTTGAGCCAGGGGTGAGCAGCGATGGAAGCTTTGCTGCGGTCTCCATAGTCATAAAGCAGCTCCTCGCCTTTGTCAATATTTCGAGAGGCGATGAGAATGAGGTGAGGGACACCGTTGATGTCGTGGAGTTTGGTTTGGCAGTTCCCATTTTTACTGTGATTTATCAACCTACCCATTCGACCAGTCTCTTTTGTAGCATCCACACTGTTGACAGAAACACATACATTTACATTGGTGTTAGTATTAGAGGTTGTTTAACATACTTACACAATATGTTCACAAGACAGCATTTACATTTTCATATTAAATATCGAGTTGTTTTCAGTGACCATATAGCCATTAGCTGGTATGCTAATGTTTCATTTTCATTAAAAGAATAAAACAAAAAAATAAAAATGACTAATTTGTCCTATCAAACTGTTGGCTTTGGTAAACTGGTTTCATAACTTAATATAACACAAATTCCAAAATGTCCAATCAGTGTTCATAAGAATCACATAAGTCTTTTCCTCCTACCAGTATGTTTTGCAGAGGTACTGGAAGTAGTACATGTAGCAGCCGGTTGCTGGATTTTGAGCATATTCGGCTTCTCTCTTTTTAGCATCGGTGATCTGTAGCAGGTCTCCATGGTATTCCACCACATAATCGCCTTTCTGGAAACACCGAGTGGCAAACACTGCTCTCCCCTTTCCTTCTATGTGTTGCACCTTAAAAAAAAAAAAAAGTACAAGAGGCTTTCTGTGGTGACACAGCTTGGCAAACTGAAGGTTCTTCAGTTAACATATGAACAATGTACAATTTGAATTAGGTCACTCTGAGCCTTTTTGTGGGCTTCATATTAAAATTAATCCTTAAAATGTGACATTTTTGTATGACAACATGACTGAGTAAAAGTTAAGGATTTTTTTTAAAAGGTCTACAGGAAATCCTTGTTTCTGGCTCCACCTGCCTTGGTCGTACATTCATGTGATTACTTCTCCTGGATTAATTTAGCGAATTGATAAACAGCAACACTTATGAATCCTGACACTTGGACAAGGTCTGTAGATTAGCTGTGGCTAGGAGTCTTATACATATTCCTCTGATTACATTCTACTAAAATGTTATGATTTTTTTTTACATGGATCATTTGTGTTAAAAAAGTGAAATGAAACAATAAGATTTTTCCTTCAGATGAAGAAAGAAGAAAAGAAAATTCAATGTACCTCCATTCCTTCTTCTATTCCACTTATGATGAGTTCGTCTATAAGCTTCTTTTCTTCGCACTGGTAACAAAATGGAACATGAAATGGCGTTACTAACAATGAAAAGACCAGATGTCTCTTCATACACAGAGTCATATAGTGGGGGTAATAGCTATTTAATCCCCAGCTGATCTCTCACTTTTGGTTAATATTCAGTCTCTCGCCATTAAAATAAAACTACCATAAAAATTAGAGACTGCACATTTTTTTGTAAGTGAGCAAACTTATAAATTCAGCAGGGCTCAGATAACTATTACCCCCACTGTATATCGACATCATTAATAAAAAGTACATTTCCCTCAAACACAATCAGAGCACTACACCAGCACAAACATAAAGACAATGTTTTTGACAATACTAAACATGCTATGAGAGTATATGTTAGGACAAAGCTTTTGTCATCAGTATTCTTAAAGATACAGCTAAGGTCAAAACTCCACCTTTGAGCTTTGTCTACTCTTAGATAATCTGCACTTGTGTAAACTGACCAACTGAATTTTTCATTAGAGAAAATTTTTATTTAGCAGTGGCACTTTCATTAGTCTGAGAACCAATCAGCATTTGTCGATCCACTGAGAAAAACAAAACAAAAAAACCCCCCCACACAAAAAAGCTAAATCATCTTAATGTATAGCCTACAACTACAAGTACACTATAAACTAAAAGCAGGGTTACAGGGGTTACAGATAATTGTCACAAAGACAAAACAGGTTTTGGCTTAGGGCAAACGCTTAGGCTCTTTAATAAGACCCATACGTTTCCAAAGAAAACCACATGAATATCCAATAATATGAACAGCTATACCTCACTACTTATAAAATATGTTGTAGTACATTATGAAACAGATTTTTTTTCTTACCTTGAGCTCCGTTTTACTTTTCCTTGAACTTCGTCTTACTGGATAGAAGTCAGTAACTTTCCGGTTTTGGGAATTTTCCCCTCCTGTTCTGTAGTAAATAAACACATTGCAACAGTAACAACTATTACACCCATTCAGCCTGATGATAGGCTTTTACAGCACTGCACTATTTATTACCAAGAGGCACCATATTCATTTCAGGCCAAAAAGGGAAAGAAGTTCTCTTTGGATTTAGAAGACCAAGGATCAAACTACTGACCTTGCAACTGAAAAGCCTTCTTTATCGCTTATGCTATTACCACATTTAGACACTCAGTGGAGGTAGTTTAACTTCACTTTTCCACACCATGGGCAAATTTTGAGAAAAGCTTTTGAATGTATGAATAAGAAACACAACATTACCCAAAAAAGAATATGCTAGGATTTAAAAGTTGTGTTTCGTGTTGATTAATGACACAGGAAGAGTCGAGGGCCAATGATGCCTGATGTCCTGAAGAAGGAAGATGATTCACATTGTAGTGACACAAAAATGACAGAAGCTCAGAATTCTACAGATTCTATTAAACACTAGTCTATTAATCAAAATTAGCCATAAGAAAGTCTGATTAATCAAATTAAGCCCATCTAGCCAAACAGAAATTTGGCTGTCAATGGAAAACTACAGTCAACATCAGCAAGACATTCAATTCATGAATGGATCACTTGGCTTTTGAGATCAAATCTGACCTTGAGCCAACATTCTTCTCACTAAGGTTAGCCAAGTCCTTGTAGGCTCTTCTCCTATAATGTCTAGGATTTCCCGTAGCAAAATACTGCCTTGAGTGGGTAAGACTGGCTTGTTCATCTGAACTACCAGGGCTGATTTGGTAATTTAACTGTCCATGTGGTTATCTAGTATGTATTTCTTGTGAGTTGTTGCGTTTCCCAGAAAATGTAGTAATTAAGATAAATTAAGATTATTCACTTACAAAGGTGCTCCAAAATCTAATCAGACCACCTATTCCATACATGGTACCTGGGGTACAAGCATGACATTTATACTAGGTATGGTTCCTGTTCAGTATACAAAGGGCAGCATGAGGAAAGGTCAAAAATGCATCGGTAATCAACACATACATTCTTCGAGTGGATTTCTTTCCTATGACCTTGACCCGGGCTCCCCTCCTCTGGTGGCCATGGAGAGCACTGCCATTGTTGGCGTGTAGAGGAGTATGAGTTAAGCCATTGCTGATGGGGAGGGAGAGTTCGGGATGGGAACAAAGGTAGGCTTCGGTGCAGTGGAGCTGCATAGGTGATGGCTGTTCATCTGACCAGCAGGGTGAACACTGGCTGTAGTTGTTCTCCATCTCTGTGAAATCTGCCTTTAGGTTTTTCGTTGGAGTGCTGATGGTGTTCATTGTCTTTCCTAAGAGTGAATGGAAAGAAACATCATCCTGAAGATTGAGACAAATCTTGTACTTCTAGTTTCTGTTAAACCAGCTCTCCTCTGCTGGTGTTTAAACTGAAGAACTGGAGTTAACGTGCTCACCTTCTCCCGGCTTCTGGGCATCATTCTGCAAGGACAAAACTGGAGAGCACTTTCCCTCCTGTGTCAGCCTGATGGTGGGCTTTTCATCTTGAGCTGATGATATGCAGTTGGTGCAGCTTAAGAGGGTGAATGAATGGCTGTTGCACAGAGTTTCCTGTGAAAGGACAGAAAGCTTGATCACGCTCTAGAATGATCAGTCACAAAACATGGAGAGGAATCTTTAGGAATATTTGGGATAGTTTATAGCAACAAGACAAACTGGGGCACGTCTGAGTGTAAGAGCTATGTGACAGCCTCTGGTGGTGATTTAGTACCTAAAACGGGAGCTACTTTAACATCCTTCAACAAAGCACAGTACTTCTTCCTACTAAAGGTGGAAACAACAAGCTCAATTTAACATTTGAGGCAAAAAAAACAAAAAAACAAAAGTACACCAACAAGTAAGTAGGAGGAGATACTAGCAGCTGGTGATGTGCAACCCTGTCTGCTTGACGTGCACTATTATTGCTCTATAACTGAGCATTCATGCTTCAGCAGGAAATCCAAGTAGTACCTATGTTGTAACCACAAACCCTTAGAAACCCTACACCGTAGCCTTCGCTATAACCTGATGTGCAACTCCCTAGAAATATAACGACACGTCACGTAGAACCAAACACTACTATTGTGATATGACCTGTTCAGTACACTGATTCGTCCCGTGCATATCCACCTACTTTTTTGCCACATTTTTTGAATTTATCAGTGAGACAATAACAATCATTTTCTCAATATGATATGATCATAGCTACGTGCAAGCTGCAAGCACCAGTAAAACGATAATAAGTATTTTTTTTTCTCTGTGTCGTCAGAAATATCATGATATAATTTTGAGGCTATGCCCACCCCTAACTGAATGTGATGTTTATATTATTGGAAAAGAATAAAATATTAGAAACATTAAAATTAGTCTAATGGAGCACAAAAACAAAAGCGGATTACCAATCCAAACCAAAATGCAAAGGAATTAAGTTGAATGAATCACTCAAGATACGTGTCAGCTATTTCTTGATAAGATGTAGCCATTGTTTTCTTCTGTGGGAATGAAGCTGAAATAATGCAATCAACAGGAAAGGATAAGATCAACAGCCACTTTTACTTTGTCCCTGTGAAAATAGTCAGATTGGGGTGTGTTGTGTGGTAATTCTAGTAAACTACTTCATTTGAAAATCTAGAGCTTGGTTTGCATATTAAATGTAAATGCAACGTCTAAACACAAGAATACACACAGGAAAGACAACAATGATGTCTAAGTTGAGGTTAGGGTAAGGGTTTGGCAGAATGTTTAATTTGATGAAGAGACTTGGGAACAAATGGATGTCAGTTCTTCTCATAATGACGACCAGGCATTGTAAGGGAAACACTGGGAACAGAAACAACTTCTACTGATCTGAAAGTCTCAAGTGGATAAACCATTATATGGCGATTTCTTGAACTATTACTAAGCTAGAGAAAAAACAAAAGCCATGTTAATGAACTCATTGTTTACAGTCTGTTGAACATAGATTTTTTTTAAATGATTTAAAATGACTTTTACTGGATGGACAAAACACCAGTTCTCTAAAAGAAATGTCTTCCCTTTTTATTTAGAGAGAACCATTTCACAGATCTGACCCAAATCACAAACAGGTATTTGACTGACTTGAGATCTGAAGACTGAAACCCAAAAGATATGACCCACATTAATTTCATCCTAAATAAACCCTTCAGTGAACCTTGTGCCCTCAGGATGGGAGCATTGCCATCCTGGAAATGAGCATTCTTATCAGGACAGAATGTTTCAGCATAGGACGCAGGTGATCACTCACAGTAACTTTGTGCTCATTTAGAGCAGGGGTCTCAAACTTAAATGAGCTGTGGGCCACTGCTGGCACTGTCATCTCATTGGAGGGTCACTTTAGTGTTCAAGTAGTACAAAAAAAACAAACCCCAAACAACCAAGAAAACACCCACAAATATTTCCAAAAATGTAGTGTTTTGTTTGTTTGTTTTTTTAAATTTCAAATATTGTATAACAAGAGAAAACTGTAAAGTTGAACGCAATTTTTTTTCTCACTCTCAACTGAAGCCTTTCAGTGAACTACCAAATAAATAAATTGGTACTCTCTTTCTGGCCAGAAAGGCAGCAGCACTTCTGCTATAATTTTGTTCATATTAAACAAAATTAAAATGCAGACATAAGTGTACACATTACTTTTTGACTTCTAGTGAAAATTGTTTTCTTTACAAATAACTCTCTCACTGAACTAACACAAATAATTTTTTGCTTTTTAAAGAATTTATTTTAACACAGCACTCAACAACAAACAAATCCTCCCTAACAAATAAAGTAACTTCAAGGGCCAAATTGCAATATATTCCTTCACGTCAATATACAGCCGCAAGTAGGGGTGACAAGGGCCACAAGTTTGAGACCCCTGACTTAGAGTGATCTTTTCTTTCTCTTTTTGCCTGTCCCGTTTGGTACTTCAGCAATCAGAATTGTTGTCTGAAGGCTAAGAAAGATGCCCAACAGATTTACTTTTTCAGGTGGATCATTATGGCTATGCCATGTTGTTCCACCTGATTGATCTCTTTTCTTTTTTATTATTGTTTATTTTATTTTATTTTAGATTATT
>VVHJ01018065.1:1198-15506 GCA_015107715.1 Tylochromis polylepis
TCCACAATTGCCGATGTCCTCAAAACCGCCCCTCACTACCACGGGTGGCCTCAGGGCCGCTGCCTGCTCTTTCCCTGACAGCAGAAGCAGCAGCTGCAATGCCTATTTCTCTTCAGGCCACTGGCACGCTTCCACTGTGGCCCAGAAGACCTCCAGCAACACCTGGGGGTTGTCTCCCTCCTCCATCAAGTGAAGCACCACCACAGGGCCTGGGGGGAATGGCAGCGGTGCCGGCGATGAGCCAGACTGAGCAACCAGCTGGATTAAATGGAGCTGGTTTCTTTCTTTTAACCAGCTTTCTCGTCTGGTGCTTGGCCTGGTCCCGTAGCTGCTGGAGCTGATCCTGCTCTGCCAGCCATGTGGCACTGTGCCAACTCACTGCGCCATCACTCCTCTGCAGTGAAGCCACAGACCACACCCTCACCACACAATATATACAGACTTCTCCAGGCTTTTTGAAGAAGACTGAAGACATCAATTAGGTGAGTGATAAAACATTTAATTTGACTGAAAATGCTGCTTCCAGATGAACAGAATAACGTTCTGGGGTTTCATTGAGCATGCATCAATGATAAAAAACTGATGTTGATAGTACTGACCATGGATTTTTAGCTGTTTGGGCTCAGTGGGCTTCATTCATTGCCAGGCTTGGAAAGAAACCTCAAACTTTGGATGTATTTGGTTGACATAAGCTCTCTGAGATTTAATGCCATCAGCTTTATACTACACACATTGAAGTATTAGGTTTTCTCTTCAATTAATACAAAATAAATAGTTAAACAAAAAAGACTAAATGTGTGTGGCAGGGTGTGGTCTGTGGCACAGCTGCAGGAGAGGGGTGGGGCTGTGGGTTCAGGGGCAGTGCCAGGGGAGACTGGGTAGTGAAGTTGTCATCATTTGTCTAATCATACCTCCCCTATTTGCAGTAGCATGCTGGGACCAGAGAGGAGGACAGAACTGAGTTGAAGCAGTGAGACTGCTAGCAGGGGAAGCTGTAGCTACAGCAGTGTGAAAGTTAAAACTGTAAATGTGCACAAAATGACAGTCATGCGTTTGTTGTCGGACCCCCTGTAACCTGGGATGTGATACAGTGGTGCCAAACATCCCCAGTATGACATGATGATCTCACAGGCCATGAAGCTGGTCCAGGTAATGACACAAATGGTGGCAGAGGTTGCAGTAATGCAGCACGAGCAGGTGGCAGTGCACCGAAGTCAACTGGAGAACCTACAGGACCAGGCTTGGCACTAGATGCAATTTCTGGAGAATCTGGCCACTCAGGCCAAGCACAGCAGTGATGCTACATAGGTTGGGGGTGGAGGACAACCCGCAATCATTTTTGGAAATGTTCGAGGCTATGACGTGGCGTGCTGGTGACCTGTGGTGGTGTGGATGTTGTTGCCGCTTCCCTGCTGAGTCTCTCCCTAGGAGACCATAACCAGTTCTGGGGAGGCCGTATAGGGGTGAAGGATTGGCCCGTCACTCACGCGTGATGGATCTGGGATGCTAGGTAAGTTGGCTGCATTGTGGCCAGACATGGGACGAGGCGCGGTTGCTGGATGTGATTGGGATGGAATGTTTGTGAAAGGTTGCCCGCTGAGACATTGGAGTGGGTCTGCCGCCATCGGCCAGTGAACCTGAAGAAGGCAGTTTCGCTGGCTGAAGAACACCTGGCGGCGTGGCCGGTGGATTCACCGGGATGCCCTCAGCTAGCCATGGGAAACTGGCCAGTCCTGGCCCCAAGGAGGATGCTTTGCGGCTTACCTCCATCACAACCCACAGTAGAGTGGCTGCCGAATGCACACCCTATGAACCCATTTCTCCCTGCTGTTTTTCCCAGCTGGTCACAGTGGCTATGGGACCCACTGGGAGTTTTGCATCCACTGAGGATGGAATGTTGGAAGTGCGGTCCAGTAATGGAGGTGGGACAGGTGTTTCATTATGCTGATCCCCCCATCTCCTTCTGCTCCTTCTGGCTGCAGAGTATGCAGGTAATGGGTTAGAGTAAGGATGAATCCATTTAATGCAGCAAATATAATTTTCTGTTTAAAGTGGAAAACCTAGAGAACAGATTCATTTGAGATAGTTTGATGAATTTACATTGCAGTGTGCCACTCTCTCTGCTGATGTAAGGCAGTGGAGCTCACCCAACAGTCTCTCTTTCTCTCATCTATATAACAGCAATCAATAAAACAAGTCAATATTTTTAGTTACGCAGCCGTACAGCCTATTTTGGTCTTTACAATCCACACCAAAAATATTAATGAGAGATGAGAGAGGTGTTGTGGGGGTTTTTTTCCGTTTGTTTATTTGTTTTTGTGCATGTGCCCAGTTGTAATTCAGTTGTTTCAAAAGCATTCATTCAGTAATTACAAGGCCCAGCCCAAATGACTCAGCAGGTAAGCCACCTGTCAAAACTTGGGTGAACCACACCAAAACCTCACATAGCCATAGTAACGTGGCATGGCTGTTGTTGTAGAGCCGGAACAGTGTTTCTAAATGTCGGCGCTTCGGAAAATCAACACAGTGTCAAGTGTCTTATCCACAGAGGAAGCTAAAAATAACTATACTAAAATAAACCTAACCAGAATACAAATGTAAATAACCTAAAACTGAAAATGAAAGAGTCATGATTTAAAGGAGTATAAAAATCTAAACAAAAAACAAATAGAACATCAAATAACAAGACTTCAGTAACAAAACCCCCTCAGAACTGGATCAAAGCCCAGGACCATATCAAGTTGTGACTTTCAAGCTTGTTAGATTTGCACAGACTCGATTTTTTGTGTTATATACTATATTTCCATGTCTGTACATCACTGCACCTATTCCCAATTTTCCTAGCAAAACATAAAGAGATAAAGGGTGGCTCAAGCCCTTTGTACAGTACTGTAAACTGACATTAATTCCATCTAAGACCTACCACATTAATGTAGCATCCATTGTTTTGAGTAGCTGTACAAATACTAATGGTCTGGAATGTATTAGACAAAGTTGTTCACAGAAACACATGGACATAGGCCACCAAACACTGCACAGACTGAGGCCCACACAACACAACACAACACAAGGAATATCTAAAAAGTCCTACTTCTTCATATTGTACTGTGAAGTCAAACTCAAAAAATAAGAAGTAGAAACCTTCACTGATCACATCAACTCAGTGGATAAAAACAAAGTTTATCCTTGGTATCCTCCTTGGTAATAGGTTACCATTCCTGGACAGTGATGAAAGTCACTGCAAAGTCTCAGCATTGAAGTTTACTGGAAACCCACACACAAGACCAGCACCTACTCTTTGACTCCCACCACCGAATGGAACATAAGTCCAATGGCAGAATATTTCTCTTGTTCAGATCAGGCTGACTGTTCCACCTGATCATGCCCATCCAGATCTTGCTGTTATTTTCCACATGACTGTTGAAGTCTGTCAATAGGACAATGGAGTCACGAAGTGTGGCATCATCCAGAACCCCACCCAGCAACTCCAAGAAAGCTATTCAGCACAAGGAAACAAACCTTTTGTCTACTGCAGGGGTGGCAAACTCCAGGCCTTGAGAGCCGGTGTCCTGCAGGTTTTAGATGTGTCCTCGATCCAACACAGCTGATTTAAATGGCTAAATGACCTCCTCAACATGTCGTGAAGTTCTCCAGAGGCCTGGTAATGAACTAATCATTTGATTCAGGTGTGTTGACCCAGGGTGTTATCAAAAACCTGCAGGACACCGGCACTTGAGGCCTGGAGTTGGCCACCCCTGGTCTACTGGGAGAAAGCCCAATGTACAGACAGCGAGTCAGGAAGATACAAGAATACCCACTCCTGCCCACTGCCTCTCACCAAGGGACACTCGAGATTGGAACAGAGTCCAGTCCCTTGCCAGGAGACTGGTTCTGGGGCCATATCTATTCAATATCACTATTCAAGCCTAAATACTTTGAGCTGATAACTATGGAAAGAAATTTGCCTCAACAGGGTTAAAAATGCGTATGGTATGTTAATAAAGATTTTCAAAAATGTTCAATCCACACATAAATACAAAGCAATTTGACCACATGTAGAACTATTCTACAAATGGATACACCCAAACATGAATAACTACTGATCATTTACACACAATTTATGAAGTTCAGCTTCACAAATTGGAAGATTTTCACTTTCACAAAGCTTTCTGTGCATGCAGATGTCTAAACTACACGTAACATCCTTCTCACTTACAACCTTAAATACGAGTGCACAAATAGCACAGATCACATGCCAGCTTCACATAGATTCACAAATGTAAGCTGCGTTCAAGTCCCAGTGTAAAACTGGGACATCTGGCCTTCTTCTACACAGAACAGCTCTACTAGAAAACATAGATTTACCAATTACAGACACTACACAGTAGCCTGTGAAGGTTGATATATAGTTTAAATAAGCCATTACTGTGGATGATACCGTATGCATTTATAACCCTTTTGAGTCAAATTTCTCTGTGTAGATAACCACCTTTGTGTGTCTGCTTAGTCTGATTGACACTGTTGGGGTGTGTCTGATGACAGAAAGGTAACCTCAGTATGTTGAACTTTCTTTGTAATACTTGGTACGAGTGAGTCTTTCCAGCTCAAAAGTTCAGAAAGGAAATTAGTATATGAGTTGAATTTTTTTTATGTAAGGTGACAACTAACTATGTCATTTAGCTGTTATAGCGCTAATGGCAACAAACAAATTTCTCACATTCTCTTAGGTTGATTTATGTTGGCAGAGTTATTGGCTACACATGCTGGTTGGAGACAGGAACCAGATCAGGTTTGAGTCCACTGCTATGCTGGCTGGGTTGAGGACTCTTATCTCCTCCCTCCAGTCCTCCAATCATGGAGCCAAGGGTACTGCAGCTGCTGCTGTAGGTCTCCATCTGAGTTGCCATTCTTTTGCCAGGTTTGTCTTTCAGTGGCTGTGGTGAAGTTTGGTTCATGAGAAGAGAAACTGGAGTGGAAGCCTTCTCGGTCAGACTCTGCACTGTCACTGATGACTGGCATAAGTACATATGTAAGGTACATTCACATTAGAAAAGATACATTGCTTTTTACACAATTCCATATGATTGTTATTCATCATAGTCAGTTTTAGCTGAGTTGTTTTTACTAACATAATATTGGAACAGGGTTACAAGAATACCATATGACCAATCATATAACTGTCCCACTCTCATATCTTATGTTCCCATAAGTCCCAGTATATACTAAACATTATGCCATATGTCTCAAATATCATCTCATCTCCTCATTAGCACTGTTTTCTGTAATCTGCCTGTAAAACTCTTTCCACATTAAAACCACCTGAATTATAAATAACAATGTAGGGAAATTTCTTTATCAATTTATAATGCATAAAAAA
The DNA here is from genome assembly GCA_015107715.1 of Tylochromis polylepis. Taxonomy (NCBI): domain Eukaryota; kingdom Metazoa; phylum Chordata; class Actinopteri; order Cichliformes; family Cichlidae; genus Tylochromis; species Tylochromis polylepis. The sequence goes on from VVHJ01018065.1 coordinate 6,576, forward strand.
TGCAATCTGAACAACAAAAAATAACATTAAAAGTATGTTTGTGATTATGGTGCTGTGGGGATATACTCATTCATTGCACCAGACTGCTACTGGCAGCAATACTGACCATGAGGTGAGTCGTGTACTTGCTATAAGATGATAGAGCCACATTAACTGTGACACACAAGTGTCATTAAATAAAATTATGTTAAATGTTTTTGCTCTCATAAATGTATTCAGTTCAATGCCTTTTTGAAGCTTTTTAGCTATTCAGTTAAACTGAATTAAAATGTATTGCTGCAGTGCCAAATTACAACAACAGTTGCCTCAAGGCGCTTCATACTGTAAGGTAAAGACCTTACAATAATACAGAGAAAACAGAGAAAAACTCCCTTTTAACAGGAAGAAACCTCTGGCAGAACCGGGTTCAAGGAGGCGTGGCCATCTGCCGTAATTGGTTGGGGGTGAGGGAAGGGAGCCGAGTTGGTGAATATGGAGAGCCAGAGATTATTATTATTATTATTATTATTATTATTAAACGATTAAATGCAGAGTGGTGTATAAACAGTGAGTGGAAAAGAAGCAGTCAGTGTATCTAACTAAGGGAGGATTCAGGGTTGCCTGATCCAGCCCTAACTATAAGCTTTATCAAGAAGGAAAGTTTTAAGCCTAATCTTAAAAGTAGAGAGAGTGTCTGTCTCCCAAATCCTAATTGGGAGCTGGTTCTACAGAAAAGGGCCTGAAAGCTGAAGGCTCTGCCTCCCTTTCTACTTTTAAATACTCTACTTGTGGTTACAAGTAAGCCTGCAGCCTGAGAGTGAAGTGTCCTATTAGTGTGATACAATAGTATGAGATCTTTAAGATAAAATTCTGTTCTGATGTTAAACAGAGTAATGCTAGACGAATTCAAAATATTATGTGGCGGGGTGGTTTGTGGCTCAGCTACAGGGGAGAGGTAGAGCGACGGGTTCAGGGGGCAGTCCCAGGGGAGGCCAGTCATCACACCGGTCAGTAATTGTGTAATTTTGCCTCTCCTATTTCAGCAGATGCCAGGACCTGAAGAGGAGGGCTAATCAGTGAGCACGAAGTAGTGGCAGTGATGGGTTGGAAAGCCGGATACTGCCAACCTGCATGTACCAAAGTGTTTGTGTACAAAACAGTAATAAAAGAAACCCTACTTCACCGTGACCCGTGCACTGGGAGCAGCCAGCGGCCACTCGTAAAACTGCTGAAGAACCCGCAGAACCAGTCCGAGTGCCAGACAAAGGTACTTCCCACAAAAGAGGAGGCCCAGTTGGTGAATATGGTGGTCCTGGGACAATTCATGGAGGGGCTTCCAGCGGGAATGGCAGAGTTGGGTCTGCTACCACCGGCCCTTGGATCTGGAACTGGCGATGACCCTGGCCAAGGATCCACTGGCAGCACGGCCAGGGTCTCTAAGGGAGCTCCTGCAGCTGGAGTTTGGGAGCCAGCCAGTCTCAGCCCCGAGGAGGAGGTTCTGGGGCGTGTCCCCCGGCATGGCTATAGTTTCTCCACAGGTCCTGGCGACTACAGATGCTGAACCCCACAAACTGGTTGCCGCACGAGCTCCGGGGCAGGAGTGTTGGAGGTGTGGATGTCCAGGGCACCTTCGCTGGGACTGCCCGATGATGGAGGTGGGATAGGTGTCCCGGGTGGCCAGCCCTCCAACACCTTCCCCTGGTCTGAGAGATACATACAGCTTACCGATAAGGTGCCAAGAGGGTAAACGCCAGACTATGGTGGACTCAGGCTGCACACAAACCCTGATCCACCAAACACCGGTTTGGCCAGGGGCATTGTTGGGGACAGAGTGGGTGGAGGTTAGGTGTGTGCATGGGGAAATACACAAATATCCCATAGTGCCTCTATAGATAAAATATAAGGGCAAAATGCACAGAGTAAAGGCTGTGGTTAGTGTCATATCCCTTAATTCTGGGAATGGATTGGCCAGGGTCAAATCACTTTAGGGCAGTGTGTCAGGATGCGTTCACAACCTATCGGACCGTGTAGCATCTGTGCTGCACACAGCGGCAACGTGAGGTGGTCCGACGCCGACTCTGGGGAGGAAGAGACAGCCGTGCTTTCTCATGAAACCCCGCCGGCTCCAGTAATTCACTCCATGAGAGATTTCCCACTAGAGCAGACCCTCTACGCTCAGCTTTTGACCAAGTGATGAAAACTGATGGTCAAATGGTGTGCCCTGACGCAGTGCTGACCTACCCACATTTCATATTGATTAAGGACAGATTGCATCAAGTGAGTCTAGACACTCACACGGAAGACTTTTTAGGCACAACGACCAGTCCCTTGACTGAGCTCACCTGAAAGGGTGCCTCAGCAGGTAAGGGAACAAAATGGAGCGAGAAGCCAGGTACAGTACCGTCGAAAAAGAGTGCCTGCGAATGCAAATTTAAGGCCAATAAGATCTAATTTCTATGAACTTTTACTTAGTTTTTGAGTGAAAATAAATAGTCATCAATTATTCTGATTATAATTAACAATCAGAGTTAGTTGTTTTGACAGATCATCACAGATGGGTATATGTCAAAGTTTAGTGATCATGCAGTTTTTAAACCCACAGGTGATCATTTTACCTTTCTGACTGCGCACCAGCAGGTTTGCCAGTGTACACTGGAATGTTCCACGCATAGCTGGACCTGGTGTCGCATACTGCCCATATTTTTAATCACATATTTCCCCAGTTTAGTTGGGTTGTACTATTTGAATGGACAGCGACCTTTGAAGGGGACTTGGTGCTCATCCACAGTCACATCAGTACCTGGATTGTACATCAACAGCAGGAGAGGCCCGCACTTGTCCCTCTGCTATTCTCTCTTTATCATGAAATCAATTAACTTTTGAGATTTTATGAAACATCTTGAGTCTCATGGTAGCATGAAAATTGTCCTACCAGACTCTGCATGCCATAAACTAGCTGTGGCTTCTTTACTAGATCGGTACACACCATCGAGAATCATATGCCTGCAAGTCCATTCGATCCACCTTGTCCCATGTCCACCTCGACCCACATGTCATCCTTCCTTCTTTGTCATATTGAAAAAATGGTGGTTCAATCCTTGGTTGCTCCAGTCTGTATGCCGAAGTATGTTTAGGCAAGATACTGAACCCCAAGTTGCTCTCCGATGCATTCATTGGAATGTGAATGTCTGAATACGAGATAAAAAGCACTTAGGCGTAGAAAAAAGTGCCTGTATGAATGTGTGTGTGAATGGCTGAATGAGGCAGGTTGTATAAAGCTTTGAGTGCTCAAGTAGAGTAGAGAAGCGCTAAGAAACAGTCCAATAGGCTTAGGCAGAAAAAGATCTGAAGTAGATTCTGTCATCAATATGAGATCTTGCATATGTGGTTGGACCTCTGCTGTCAACATACATCTTCCGTCACTGGGAGGGATGGAAGATGAGATCAATTTTTCATTCTACGATTGGAAATATTCTTCTGTCTCAAACTGCTCATCTTCCTTCGTTGATTCTTCCTCTTCATTATAATAAGTCCAGTCCCCCGACACTTCTTCCATTTCAGCCTCAGAATCTACCTCTTCATCATCTACTCTTCATCATTGTCCTTCACGTCATACCCTTCTTCCGATTCTGCAGCTGGTGATGAGGGGGATTCTTCAGAGGAAGAAGTAGCATGTGGTCTTTCACCTCATCATTATTTTCCTCCTTTTATGACCCTGAATCCTCCTCATCAGTTGACTCCTCCTCCTCATTATGTTCAGCATTGTCCTCCTGGTCGTTCTTTTCAATATAATGGTTAGAAATTAGCTCACAAACCTTTTGTACTGTATAGAGCTTCTGCCTCCTCATTGTGCTGCCTGTTTTGTTGTTGTTCTTGTCATTGTTGTCACCAGTGCTTGGCACCACACATCAAAGATCCAAGATCAAAGATATTAAAAAGCAGTACAGTTTGACATTTTACCCCACTGCACCACTGTGTGCTGTGGGGTATTTTTTGACCCCAGAGGACAAAAGATGTTATTAAATTCAATAAAACACCCATAATTCAAATAATTTACTTTAAATTTATTATAGTCATGAATAGCACAGTATTGAACAGCCCCTATTATTTTCAGGCCATTTGATGGATAAAAATCATATTTTGGTGGAAAAAGATTTCATTTGGGGTCAAAACGACAACAGGACAACATGAGGGGTAATTTCGTCTCTCCTATTTCAGTAGACGCCGATACCTGGAGAGGAGGGCTGGTCAGTGAGCAAGAAGCAGTTGCAGAGACAGGCTGGAAAGCCATATACTGGCGGCCTGCGTGTACCAGTGTGCAAAACAGTAATAAAAGAAACCCTACTTCACAGTGACCTTCTGCCTGTGTATGAGGTCCTTAGTGCTCCAGTGGTGCACTTTTTATGGATAAAAGAAAACAGTCACCAGTTCTGTTGCTGCAACACAACAGTTTCCATTGTGGTGTCACGGTGAGTCACCAGTGTTTTTCCGTGATGCCCCTGTTTCTTCCCCTGGGTGGAGCATTCATCAGTGCACCTGCCACACTCACCTGTTGAAGATCCTGGTTAATCTACAGGCAGTATTTAAGAACAGTGCCCACATCTCTTCTTCGCCAGTTTGTCAGTCAGTTCGTGTTAGTAACAGGCCATCTTTACTCATTGTGCTAAGTTCTATGTTTAACTTACCGTACTCTCCCTGTGCCTTTGTAGTCTCTGGATCCACCACTTGCTCACTTCTTGGATGTTGGTCACCACCTTTTGGATCTCCCTTGCTGCCTCACTGCTCTCGGACTCATCCCTCACCACCTGCCTGCCCTCCTGCCTGCACCGGTTAGGATCTCCAGATCAACCAGGTTGGACTCGCTCTGCTTACACCCTTTACTGGACACTCACCCGGCCATCCATACTTCCCCTCGTGCCGTTACCGCTCCACCTGCCACGTAAGCCATCTCTCAATCTGTCTCCACATCTGCACCCTCGCCTTCCCGAGCCATTGCTAATCAACCTCTCCCTCTGTTCTCAGAGCCAAGCACGTCTGAGAGCTGTTCTAGCAGTACTTCCCTGTTTTCGTTTCTTTGTGTCACCGAATAAAGTTGTGAGAAACCTTACCATTGCTTCCTGTACTTGTATCCGCATCTGGGTCCACATCCACGTACTGGCCTCCGGGCCCCGTAACATGTGGGGTTAATAAAGTATCAAGTGTATCTGCAATAGACTGGTGATCTGTCCAGGGTGTACCCCTCTTCTTGATCTAAAATAGCTGGGACAGGCTCCAACCTAACTGTGAACCTGAACTGGATAAGAAGAAGATGGATACTTGGATGGATGGAGGCCACCAGCACTGACAGACGCTTGAAGATGTGATGCATTGGAATAGGAAAGAACATAGAACAAAGTGCTTGTGCGAACGTGTGTGAATGGGTGAATGGGGCAAGTTGTGTAAAGTGCTTTGAGTGCTCAGAGTAGAAAAGCACTGTATATTAATGGTATATTTACCATAAGTCAATGAGACATTAATGCTAACAGTTGGAATAAACTGCACGTAATACAATAAATATAAGGAACAATTAGGAAATGGGAACAAATTAGTATAACCCTGTTTCTATACAACAACTGAATGACTACAGTGCTATTCACAGCAGAACCAAAATTTAAGGCTCACTGTTAAACTATGTAGGACAAAAGCTGGAGGATATGCACAAATGCTTCTCTAATGGAAAATATTCAGAGTATTAAAGCACTTTAACTCACATTGCTCACAGATACCTGGCTCCCTGCTAACATCTTCTTCTTTCTGGCCATGTTGGGATTCCAGTGGCAAACCAGACTGTCATTCTGCACACTGTAGTTCTTGTGGCCAATCAGCCAGTATGTATACATTTTGCCCTTACCCTGGCAGGAGAAGACCACATGTGAAAAAGGAGCAATGACAAGCCACTGTTCACCAAAAAAAACCCAAAAAGAAAACTAAGCGCTGCATAATTTTTGTGTATATGTGGAAATTTCAGGAAATCTCTTAAAGCAGATTTTTATCAAAACTTGGGCTAAAAACTCTTTAACAAACATATAAAATTTCCACCAAGTTCCAGTTTTTTGTCTTTTAATTTATATTTGGAAGTTCCTTAAAATAAATAAAATAATATTAACAATAACATATTGACCTGACTAACTCACAGTTACACAGGAGTTTAATTTTATGGCATGGCTGGAAATTCTTTTACCTTAATCTCAATCTCTCCACGAAGCTGCAGTTCATAAGCATTGTCTTTGATCAGAGCCATGTATGTTTCTGAACTGATGTGGATTTTCTGAGCTGGCATGAAGACAAATTCGAAGAAATAGAAATGAAAAATAAAATCATGTAAAGATTTAAGATTTTCCAGATTTGTATTTGCAAATGCAAGAAAGATCCCATATCAAGTTAAAGCCCTCAGAACTGAATTGCCCACTGCCCATTTTTGGTACCAATTTCAGATACAACAAATACAGTCTATTTAGTTTAATTTCATTTCCACTATATTATGCTTGTGTTCTTGTATATTGGGACTAGCTGCACATACGCAGGCTGGTTGATTCCATTCTTGAGGCTGTGTTGACGGTATCTCCAAATAGACAGTATCTTGGCATCTTGTAGCCCACTATTCCTGCCACACATGGACCTGTGTAGCAGGAGAAAAAGAAGCAACACTTCACAATCTTCTAAAAAAACCCTGAGGCAATAAACATTCAGAACATTCATCAAAGAAAGAAGACTGGAGAAAAAAAAGCAACAACATATAAATTGTAACTTTTGAAAACTTACAAGTAAAATATGTGGTGGCGGGGTGTGGTTTGTAGCTAAGCTGCAGTGGAGGGGTGGTGCCAGCCATCACCTAATTGTGCCTTTCTTATTTTACACAACAGGACACTGGGACTGAGGAGCATGTGGAGACAGGAGAAAAGCTGCAAGCAGCAGTCAGAGTGACACTGAAGTGGCTAAAAGCAAGCATGAGAGATATGCCTGAGCCACGGCACACACTAACCAACCTATGGGTACATGCACTGCCCCGACTCACGGGAAGTCGTGCAAACACCGGGACACTTCTGCTGGGTATCCCCTCATGGAGATGCGGGAGATCATGCATGTGACTGGCCTTCCAGCACCTTTTCCCAGTCCATGAGTGTTCCAGTATATTGCCAAAGGGGTACACACTAGGCTACGGTGGACTCAGGCTGTATATTGACCCTGGTCCACCAAGCCTGGGGCATTGCTTGAGGCAGAGTGGGTGGAGATGAAGTGTGTACATGGTGACATTCACAAATAGACTGATTGTTATATAGTGCTGTTCTACTCACCTGACTCACTCAAAGTGCTTTATACAACATGCCTCATTCATTCATTCACAACAGCACTTTCTTCTGTGCACTTCTATAAGTGCTTTCTATCTAACGTTCACTCTGGTGGATGCATTGGCGATATCAGATACTGAGGATATCTGGTCTGCGCAATGGAGCAGTCTGGGATTAAACCACCAGCCTTCTGGTTAGTCAGCTACAGCCACCCCATTGTATCAGTTAAAATTAAACATAAGGGCAAAACGCATAGAGTTAAGGCTGCGTTTTGCTTACGCCTGGCACTTCCCTTATTTCTATGCATGGACTGGGTTTGATAAACTGGTGGGGCAATACGTGGGGATGCGCTCATGAACGGTAGGGACCTGTAGTATCTGTACTGCAATCCGGGTGGTGGTGCTACCAGGGAGGGGTCTTCTCAGTAGACCCCAACAGTTCCTGTGATTCACTTCACAGAGCATTTTTCACTGGAGCAATCTCATGATAACACTACACTTTGACCAAGTGATAAGAATTGATGGTCAAATGGTGCACCCTGAAGGAGCACAGTCATACCCTTATTTTGTGATGATTAATGACACACTGTACAACATGAGTCATGTTTACACTGGAAGATAAAGTACTTGTATTACTCTCTTCATCCAACTGAAAATTATTTGCCAAGTGGCAAGGACCTTCTGTGGTCACGCAGTGAGTGAGGGATGTTGACTATAAAGTGGTGCACTCGGACAGAGGTGGAGCAAAACAAATATAGCACCTCAACCTCTTCAAAGCATGGAGAGACACAGAACCCGTTTCTCTGGGAACCCTCGTGAAAGACCATCTCACGCTGGCCCAGACAACAGCGTTTTCCAGATGTATTCTCTCTCTCTTGCCCATTCACACCACACTCACCACTCTGAAACTCACCCAGGTGTAACAGTGTGTTCATGGTCCTACAGATGCTTGCGCACAAGCATATAGAGCCATCTTTGTGCAGCTCTTCTATTACTCCCATCTCCAGCATTAAAATACAAATAGTTCAGAAAAAAAATGGCTGTAATGCTGGAGATGGGAGTAATAGAAGAGCTGCACAAAGATGGCTCTATATGCTTGTGCGCAGACTAAAACAAAGTGAATGAGGTGTCACAATTTGATGCTTATCCCATGCCCAAGGTTGATGAGTTCCTGAACTGGTTGGGCACCACTTGTTTTTTCACCACACTGGTTTTTGGCAGATTCAGAATATACACTGCTCAAAAAAATGAAGGGAACACAAAAATAAGACATCCCAGATCTGAATGAATGAAATATTCTTATTAAATACTTTGTTTTTTATATAGTTGAATGTGCTGACAACAAAAATCACACAAAAATTATCGATGGAAATCAAATGTAGCAACTGTTAGAATCAAATCACTTGAAATGTTTTAATGCTGTGCTTTATATTAATTTTATATTAATCAAATGTCATACAATCATATAGTGTAGTATTAAGTGGACACGGCCCTGGAATAATAAAGGCATTAGAAGACGTGTCCTTCAGTGGCAGAGGGCTGTGCACTCTCCCCCACATTTGCCTGCAGAATAGCAGATAACAGGGAACCAGCTCTGGCTGGAAGTTACTGAGATGCTGTTGTTT
>VVHJ01018068.1:2549-12975 GCA_015107715.1 Tylochromis polylepis
TAAAAAAAAAAAAATATAAAGGGGGGGGGGGGGGGAAGGTAATGCCGGAGGCTGTGAAAATGGAAGTTAAGTGCTGACCTTGGTGGCCTAATGGCTCTAAATAGCATTTGAATGTCAGTGTGGTCCAGGGAAGGGAAGCTCTTGCCCAAGGGTAATGGGTAAGGTAGAGCTTTAAAGTTGTGAAAGGGGAGCAAGGCAGCAGGAGGGAGCTGTTTGATGGATTAGGAAAGAAGGGGTAGCTGCATGGCGATAGTGTGGTAATGCTCTTGTTCCCCATGAGAGTAACTGGATCACTATTCAGTCTCAGCAAAGAACATAAAGCTAGCGGAAATATAGAATTTCCCTGAATGAATGTAAAATGAGATGTGGGCTACTAAAGTGCTGTTAACGTATAATCTCTTTTGGGTCGGGGATAGATGGATAGGTCATTTTTATGTTGAGTTCTTGATTCTTGTCTGAGCAGTCTTTACACAGACAAGACAGTTTTTTTTTAATTAGTTTCTTTGTTTCTCTATCTCAATAAGGAGAGATCATTAGAAGGAATTGAACATGATTTATTTATTTACAGAATTCAAGTATTCTATTTGGTGATAGGAATTAGGGCAAGACCCCCCTGAATCTAGACACTGGTGGTGGGGAAGATAAGATGGAGACTTTGATGAAGTGATTTGCGTGAGGTGGTGATGGGTTGCATGAAGGAGTCTGCGAGGGACAATGACAGATGAGCACTGTGATTTAAAGCACACAGATTGGAACTTAATTGGTTTGATGAAGGCTGGCAGAAAGACGATAGACTATAGCAATGACGTCAACATTGAGTTTTACACTGTGGGAAAGTGGAAGTGATGTAATGAATAGACTTGCAGCCAAGCACTGGAAAGCAGACAGATGAGTGAATGCACATCTTCCTTACTGAACATACCTATGAGCTTTATTAAAAACAGCAGATGCAGGAAAAGGTGTTTTTGGCAAATATCAGTTTCTGTAGGATATAGAGTACAATGCACAGTGATGTCCGTTTATAGCTGGACAGTTTTTTTTCTTTTGTAGGATATACATGTTCTCAAGTTTAGCTTTAAGTACTAACCAATGTAGCTTCAGTTTAAAAAAAACAAACAAATATTTTAACTGTTTCTTTGTGGCTTATTTTCTACTTTTTTTTTCATTTTCGGATACCATATTTGCCTTGCTCTAGACTCTAGACTTTGAATTTGTCCTATATTTTGAGTTGACTGATTTTTGAAAAACTGAGACAGAAAAAGGGCATGGGAAAAGGTCTGTCAAAAATGAGCAGGCATGCCTAATGCTGTTATCAAACTGTTTTTAAGAAATGTCAAGCTTTGTGGTGGAACCATAATAACGGGGGTGCCGTGTAATCAGTGCTGCCTGACCCCACTCTTAAAATCTGAACAAAATCAGTACGTTGGGATGACTTTGCATCAGTATTGACTTAAAATGACAAAGATTCACTCGAGTTGCTTGGAACAAAATGGTTAGGCCCTGCCCAACAGAAATCATGGAGGCAATGTCAGATTGAAGATGAATACTAAGTGCATGCCTGGATCATCAAGTTAAAAACCCCTGGGCACTCACCAGCTTGATCAGATGATCAGGTTTTTTTCTCCCTTTCTTCTGTAATTTCACATGTCATACAGATATGTGTGGATACATATACACAGAATACTTTGGGTCGCTTTAAACCGAGCAACCTACTACACCCATGGTGTCACAGCTTCACTAATCTCATATGAAGGTTAATTAAAAAGAAAACAAGCAGTTGGATGGTAAAAATTATGGATCAAAGAGTTGATCTAAAATGTTTGCTAAAATGCTTATTCACCCCTTCTTTGGTAGCTACACTAGAAAATGTGGGCTATGTGGGAGATGAAGTTTCTATAAAAGTAGTAGTATTGAAAGCTTCATTTTTCCTCGTACCTAATTCCTTTAAGAAATACTCTGTGAAATAATTCAAATACTTTTGTACGAAGTAGCCAATAACTGTAGAAGAGGTTAATAACTTGAACAACAGATCCAGGGTGATTAATTCTTCATTCTTTTGATTTGTGTGAAATTGTTTACATTCTCCAGAGACGGTCCTTGAATATTCAAATCCAAAATTCAAGATGTACACACCTATGGTTATTACACCTTCACTTTTTATGGGGTTTAGTGAACAGTTTGAGACTCATAAAAAAACAGTTACCCCATATCATTGCTGTTTTTACTGAACTGCCTGCCTGTTTTAATGAGCCACTGGGTGCCGAGGTACTCGATGAGGGTGGCATGAAAAGCAGTTGGGACTCTGAGGCAACTTCTCAAAGTGCCCGTTAATTTAGCAATCTTCTCTTTTGGTCCCCAGAAAGGCTGCCAAGGGATGAGGTCTACCAACCAGGGTTTGTGAATTCATTCTGTGCTCCGCTGGTGGAATTGATGACACTGGATACATCATGAAGCTTCCAGATGTGAGCTCTTAATCAAAATGAAAGCTCACAAGATCAGTAAAACTCAATGAGGTGGAGGCCTGTGATTCACGCTAAATAATCCATCTCATTTTCCCATGCATGAGGCTATAAAAGCAAGCATTTATTTGCCAGTGATGTCTTTTTATTCACCAATAAAGAGCTTGAGTGGAACATGGAAATGAAGTGAGCTACATTCATTGACAGAAATTGAGCGGGGTGTGGATGAGAGGGCGACAGGTGCAGGGTTCTAGTGCCATTGTGTCAGATCCTCTTCACACGCCTAATAGACCTAATCACGAGTAGCATTTAGAGCAGTGATGCGCCCACAGCTTGAGTCATTCAACAACCAAAACATGATCAGATTTTTAGCAGGACTGCTTCAGCCACACATGCCAGGCAATTCGTTTGAAGTGTGTGTGTGTGGGTGTTCGGTGTTGGAGTTTTTGTTGGCTATTTCTGGTACACTGTTCAGTTAGGCTTGGTTGTATTTGGGACACTGATGAAAAGGATGGGGACAAAACGTGGCTTTTTCCTATCTGAAGGCATTGTCTGTGTCATTGGGCTTCCAGAGTGTTTTATCAGCAGAGCACAAAATGGTTGTGTGAAATTTGCTGTGCAGGCTTTACTAAATTGGCAGTAGAAGAAGTCTATTCTTCTCAAGATGTATAGCTCACGGGCATGGAATTTCCTTCATTCTTACTTTGCTGGCTATGTATTTCTTATTTAAATTAAAGAGGTCTATTGATGTGGATCTCATTGGGCCTTTGGTCACAGAAGGGTTTTTTATGTTTTATGGCTGTCTTTCTTCTCTCTGATACCAGATGACTTCGAAGTGTGACATTTAAATGTAAATCTTTTACCAGAATCTCACTTTTAAGCACGATATTGTCTCATCTTAAATATGGCGGTTATATTATTACTTAGATGATCTGTTAGGCACATATATGTTGAAATACAGTTAGTGACTAAGAAATATAAATGACTGGAAACACAGTTCCTCACTTCTTTGGATACTACACATTTATCCGTCCTTTAAATACAGTGCTGTGAGAAAGTCTTGAGTCACCCCCTCCCCATTTCTGTATTTTGCTTTCAAGGCGTCAGAGTTTCTTGAATTTTTTTCTAAAGGAGTCTTGAGGCTAACTGAAGGGTTTTTCAAAGTTTTTCTTTAGCTGTTGGCTGCTTTTTCTAGTGTTTGAATTTGACCATTTCAGAGGAATTATTATTATTATTGTTATTTTTTTTGCTCAGCCACTTGTCAACACTAACCTATGAAGCACTGAAACAAAACTGAAGTGAAAGTCGCTCCATCATGATTTGTTTCAGTTTCTTAGTTGAATCTACAAAAAACTGCAAAAATAACACAGTTTGATAGGGATAAAATAGTATTTTTCACACCAATAATGTGATTCCTAAAGTGGTGAAAGAGCTGACAAGCTGAAAAACTTTAGAGGAACAGGAAGTGCCAGGACAAAAAAAAAAAAAAAAACTGCCTACAGAAGATTAGTAGTATCTAAAAGTCATGTTCTTAAGAAATAGGAAAAAATCCAGCAAAGACCTGACAGAGGACCTGAGATGGGTTCAGTTGATCCATTTGCTGTGCATCTACTCATCAGAAATGGTCTCAGTGGAAGGGTGGTTGTCACAAGGCCATTCTTAAGAAAGGGAAACAGAAGGGAAAAAAGGCTGAGATATGCCAAACTGTACAAGAACCTTAAAAGATCTGTAAAACATGGTGGAGGCTCTGTTATGGTTTGGGGCTGCATTTCAGCCCCAAACCATTGATGGAATTATGAACACGGGGAAGTACAGCCAGATTTTGAGCCACCACACCATACCACCTCGAAAGCATCTGACTGGCAATAGCTTAATTTTTCATTGATCACATACATACTGTCAATCTAGTAATACACATTGGAGAACCATCAGTCATGGACTGATCTCCACAGAGCCCAGACCTCAGAATTATTTAAACGGTGTGGGATCAACTTGAAATCAAAAAGCAGCCAGCCTCCAAAGACAAGCTTCAAAATGTCTTTCATGAAGTGTGGAGAAATATTCCTTCAGACTATAAGATAGTTCAGGTTGTATTGGAGAATAAAGGTGGTCATACCAAATATTGACTTTCACGCTTGTCACAACTGCACAAACTCTGTTTTTGCCTTATATAGTGTGTTACATACATATGTTTATACATGTTTTAATACATTTTTGCAGTTATTTCCAATTTTCCTAGATGAGTGGCTCAAGAATTTTCTGCAGTAAAGTATGAAAGCAATGCCAGGTGGCACTTGGCCTATCTAAGAACAAATGCTGAAAGCATAAGGTGAGGGCTAGCCTGGTTCTCTCTAAAGATGACAAAATATACTTTCATAACTATGTCTAAGTTGGATTATGACTGTGCTAATATAACTACAACTAGTTTGTTTTGTACTCAACTCAGTGAGCTGTACTGTCTTCTGCTTGTGCATGTATATAATTCACATGTAAACAACACTGTCGCTTAACTTGCTATTTGATGACAGCATGAACTGGATGTGCACAACATGTTTAATGAGCTAATTCCATTTTGGGAAGCCTGATCCTCAGACTAGGAGTTATCAAACTTTTTGGTGGGCTAGTTTGGGCTTAGCATTGCGCAAATATGAGGACTGATTCAAATATTTCTATGTGCTCATATAATAATTAGAATAATTACCAGTTAACAATATAAATATTCGGGTACAGTACCACACACGCTATCCTAATGAGGAATTACAAACAATATTTCTTTCAGTTTTTACATATGAACACAAAGCAAAAAAGCAGTTGTTTCTATCCTGGATATAATTTACACTTTACTTTTATTTTTATTGCAAAAAAGGACACAAGTGCGATGGTAATGTTCATGTATGTATCTAGATTATTTTCCTCCTCCCGCACATGACCTGTAATCAGCTGACTGTAGCGTAAGTCTGCAGGAAGAAAAACACATTACTGTGTTAATAAAAAAATGGAATACAATTACACCGAACACTGCTAATAAGCAAAGTAACACAGCAACAGAAATGGTTCATTGCACCCTGAAAGAAGGGTGCCGGTAACAATATGCCAATATCATATTGGCATACGCTAATATGATACACTAAAAAGAACAAAAGTATTAGGCCACCTGTGTACTAATACCTTTGCCAATATAATGTATCAAAGTTTTTATTGGCCCAGAGATAATGTTTGAAGGAGTAATAGAGATCATATTCTTGTTGCATCGGTATAAATGGTCCCCATCTGTATAGATGCACTTTTTAATGATACAACACAAATTTACAAGCTGTTTTTGTGGCCCCCTTGGCTATGACTACAAGGCCCACTTTTCAGCACCTGTTTGCCCTTGTTTCTGCGCTTTACGTGAAGCTAAGGTGTCTCCTGATTTTTAACTTTATATTTATCAGTCATCTGTCATATCCAGGCATAGAGTTTTGAATACTTGGTTGATGTTGCGCTTCTTACATCTTATTACACAGGTGTAAAAGCAGTGTACAGAGGACATAAAGACTGACAAGGACAGGTAGCAATTTTCCAGTGGTTGAGCTTGTTGCTTACCAGGTGACAGCTGAATAGTGTTTCTCTGCAGCGGGCATGATGACTTAAGGATACAAGCAAAATGCTGAACTGTCACAGAAGATATGAACTTGGATAAAAGGTCATGTTTTTTCTTTGGTGGGGGGCTTTTTTTGTGTGTGCAAACATTCTGGTCAAATGGCATTCCTCATTCTGAATGCTGCATTTTTTTTTAAAGTAAAAATGAAAGGACAGTAATGTAATATTGTTATAGTGCATGAAGGCAGATACACTGCTCTGTGTTTTGAGCTCCCTTATTTATGGTCTTTTTTTATTACTCCAAATTGATCTCTGCACAGTCGCTTTCTGCCTGAAAATCAATGCCCTGATTGGACTTACTTTTCTTTCATTAACCTTGGCTAATTTCATTTCTCAAAATAAAGCTCCTAAATACCATTCATCTTAAAATGTCACCTTGTTTTGTAGGGAGGTGTCAGGGATGCTGGAGGCTTTAGAGGTAACAGAGGGAGCCATGTTTCTGTCAACATAACTCAGCCACATTAAGCTTAGCGCTGCCACGGTTTGCCACTGAACTCTGGCATTTCAAGGACCTTAGCAAGGAATGGGAAGCACTGGTAAACATATGATGAACGTCGGGAGACAATAACCTTGTGATTTGTGGAAGTCAGCCTCCAGGAAGTCTCGTAACATCAGTGCTTTAGTGGCAACTAGCACAGTTAGCACAAGGACAAGGCTAGCTGGCATCTGTTTGTCCTCAGCCAGACTCGTGACAGGTTCAGGCAGGAGGTGGTGGAAAGGGAGTGCAGGATCCTGATAAGGAGCAGCTCTTTTTAAATTCAACATGACAGCCATGGTTGGATTTAAACATTAGAAAGTAAACACAAGAGATGGATTGTGAAACCCACATAGCAGGATATCTGAGTGATTTTTTTGGAAAAAAAAAGTGTGTGTGTGTGTGTGTGTGTAACTGTCCAAAAATTACATTTTTAAGATCGCCCCAATTTCATAATCTCTTTGTGTTGACTGTATGTGTACTTTGTACACTCACTGGGCACATCATTAGGTACACCTTGTTAGTACCGCATTGGACCAACAGTAATTTGGACAGAACTGCCTTAATTCCTTGTGGCATAGTTTCAACAAGCTGCTGGAAACATTGCATTATTGAATTGAATCTGGTGACTGTGGAAGAAATTTGAGAAGACTGAACTCATTGTCATGTTCAAGAAAACAGTTTGAGATGAATGAGCTTTGTGATGTAGTTTGTTATGGACATGGTCAGCAGCAGTAATCAGGGTGTGGTGTTTAAATGATGCTCAATTGGTACTAAGAAGAAGAAAATGACTAGACTATTTCCTGTTCTTAGTTGACGGGAGTAGTGCCTGGTGTGCGCTTCTGCTGCTGTAGCTCATCTTCTTCAGTGTTGGCTGTTTTGTACGTTCATAGATGCTTTATTGCATCCTTTGGTTGTAATGAGTGGTTATTTAAGTTACTGTTGCTTTCCTGTCAGCCTGAAGCGTACTGGCCATTCTCCTCTGACCTCTGGCATCAACATAGCATTTTCACCCAGAGAACTGCAGCTCATTGGATATTTTCTCCTCTTTAGTTCATTCTCTGCAAAACCTAGAAATGGTTATGTAGAAAACATAACAAATATACCACAAAACCATTTAAATCACCTTTCTTCCACAATTTGATTCTTGGTTTGAACTTCAGCAGGGAATCTTGAACATGTCTACTTGTGCAGTTAAACAGGTGTACTGAGTGTGTACCGTGTACTCTGTGTTCAAAATCTGAAAGTGAAATTAGTTAATTTAATTTTTGGATGGATGAATGGATGGATTTCCCTAGATGACTGCAATAATATTCATGGAATATACACAACGTTTTGCTTCTCTATCACAAAAAATGAAAGAGAAAAGGTCTGCAGCGTATTAAAGAATGAAACTAAAATATAATACCAGTTACTTTTTCCTAAAAGACTGGTATGTAGTGAACTTGCCCTACTTAAAATTGTCTGCACTGCCTTGTCTTTATCTGATTTAAAAAAAAAAAAAATCTAGTATCATTTAGCTGCTATAAGCTGTGAATAAAATATTGAAAAGGACCCAGAAAAGTGTAATATATATGTGACCTGATCTGTTGAGTACCTGCTGCTTGTTGTTAAACTCCTTCCTCAGAGGCAACTGTGATAGTGAAAGGAGTCAGTTTAGCATATTAACATTTTTATTACTTTGCTCTCTTCTTAGACTATGAGGGATGTTCAACAATGTTCAGAGGGACTATATTGATGCATGAAAGAAGTGGCTACAATGACAAAAATGATCCAGGTTTTAATTTTAGCATTCCATTTCTAAAAGAAAAAGACTTAAAGGGCGTAAGAAGTGGTGTCTCTGTGTGTGTGTGTGCACATGCGTGTGTGTGGTAGTGGGAGTTATTTACTCATCAAATCAAGTTGTAAAAGGGCCTCCTACTTGTCTGGGCTAAATCTCGGTAAGATGAAAGTTTAAAAAATGGCTGGAAAGTATTCCTCTGTGCTTGTTTTGAGGCTGCTTCTAGTTCAACAGTTTTGCTAACAATTAGATCAGTTTATTTTGCATCCCCCTCTCTGCCCTTAAGTGATGAGGAGGAGGCTCTCTCTGGCCTGCATTAATCTGACACATAGTATAGCAACACTCCTCCTAGATCTTGTTCTCTCATTTTATTGCAAACTGTGGAGGAGGAAGATGACTGATATTCGACAACTAATTCCTGGAATCTGTACAAGCACTTCACACTTGCTTGTTTTCTCTCTCTGGGGTTGAGGAGGCTGTCTCTGGCCTGCATAAATCAAGCTCTTCTTATTATCATATTGTGACCATGAGTATAAATTAAGATCGCTTGCTCTCTCACACAGCGAACATGAACAGAAGACACCGAAAGGGAGCTTAATTTCACTTGCAAGGAAAATTAACATTAACAATAAGTGGTTTACTGACATATTTCTCCCGCATATGTGGGTGATGTGGCTATTAGCTACTGTGGAGTGGTGCTAAAATCAAGTGTGAAAACTAAGAACAGTGCAGATGGTTTGGCATTTGCACTTGATTTCTATTTTACACATATCAAGTGGTGAATATTTGCATTTTGGAGCTAATGTTTAAGGTTGTAACACTTAGCACTTAAAGCAATATATTAAATTAAAACAATATGATATTGTATGATGCACTATTTAAACAGTTTGAACAATTCCTAAAATTGTGCTTGTTTAATTATTTTTTTGTCTTTTGGGTTCATCATAAACCATCCCTATGCACCTAAGATCTTAGTGACAATATCAATAATGTTTAATATTTAATCTTAACCACATCTGTGTGATGCACAGTATGCAAATGAAAACTGTAGCATGAAAAAAAATTAGGGAAAAACTGTATTTACAACAAATAAACTGACTAACTGGAACCAAGCAGACTGCCTTTGCAAACATTTGTGAAACAATGGGTCATTTTAAAGAACTCACTGAATTTGAGTGTGGTATTATAATAGGATGCCACTGTTGCAGGAAGCCAGTTTGTGATTTTTCTTCAATCCTAGATATTCCATGATCAACTATGAGCGGTATTATTGCAAAGTGGAAGTGCTGAGGAACCACGGCAGCCCTGAAGTTACAGAGCGGGTCACTGAGTGTTGAGGCATAAAGTGTGTAAAAGTCTCCAATGCTCTGCTGACTCAATAACCGCAGAGCTCCAAAACTCCACTAGCATTAAAAAATCAACACAAAAACTGTGTGTCTGGACCTTCATGGCATTGGTTTCCATGGCCAAGCAGCTCCTGTAAGTTTTAACATGTAGGTGATCAATTCTTTGGTCTTGTGAAATAGCTTGACCAAAGTGGCTGAAGAAGGGCAGGAGACGGATGCTTTCCAGTGCAGCAAGTGTTTTATTAATCACCATTGTGACCAAAAAATAATTACAAAACCAAAAGTCTCAAAACACCAAAATTAACTTAGTAAAAATTAACCTAACTAAACTTAATTCAACACAAATTAACATCACGTGTACTCCTCTACACTGGACTGGTCCTCCCTCCTTGGACGTCCGAGATGGTCTGGTTAAATACCCCTGCTATCCAACCACTCCTCCCCTCTGGAATCTTCCACTCACTTGGAGAGGTTTTAAACATTAACATAATGATGCTCTTACTATATTTTCTTTATTAATACTAAAACACACTTAAAGCGTAACTCGTATCTTTGTACAAATACAAGCATCAAACACTCCTAAAACCATTAGCCTTCAACTACTCCCCCCCCTTCACCTGGTTCCTTCCTGTGGCCTTAGACTCACAGGAAGCTATTAATACAGGAAGTGAGGCAGCACTTCCTCCTTTGGCTCCTGGAACACAGGTAAGTGAAGTAAGAGAAC
>VVHJ01018069.1:3134-18486 GCA_015107715.1 Tylochromis polylepis
TATAAGAAATCAGCAGCAGCTCCAAAAACTTTTAAAATGAAAAAACGGCGTCTGTCGTTTACCGTCAGGGCAGATCTTCATAAATCTGAATCCACACAGCAGCCTCTCTGCTGCTCTCTGATTGGTTGATTCGGGGCTGTGAGTCATTGTCCCGACCTCCAGCACGCCGTGTGTGTGCGCGTGTGCTAGACTCGGGCAGGAAGTCATCATCTCTCTGTGACGTCGGCATCCTTCTCATTCTGGTCAAATTTATCGACACTGAAGTTTTTGGATAATATTGATAATATTTCAGATCTATGATCCAGTAATAATCTCATGTAACTAATTTGAAAAAGTAATCTATTACCTTGGAGTGTATCAGATTACTGTTGAGTACGTTTGAGTTGGCGTAAATAAGGGCGTCTGTGTTGTTGGATTACGCATGTTTACTGTAATGAAAGTAGATTAAAGGGTATTTGTTATAATTTGCTTTCTTTTCTGTTAATGTACATCTGCAAGCTGCTTTGCAGCCCGCCTGGTGTCCCAGGTGTGATGACCCGTCCTCTCTGTGTCTCTGCAGTGGAGGATCGACAGGAGGCATGACAGAGGAGAAATGTCCCCAGCTGGTGGACTACTTTGTAGTGGCTGGCCTGGACCCCGCGGGGCCCTGGAAGCCCCTGGACGAGGATGGGAAGGCCGCCGCTGCCGCCTCCTCGACGACGTCCTCGTCTTCTTCCTCGACGGGCCGGGCGGCGGAGCCCGTGACGGACCTGGTGGTGATCGCCCGGGGGCTCGGGGAGGAAGTTCCCGAGGGCTTCACCTGCATCGAGAAGACGCTGGGCGGACACTCGGCCGAGCTGAGCGCCGGCCTCATCAACAACCCGCACCTGTACCTGTGTTACCGCCGAGGGCGGGACAAGCCGCCCATCTTGGACCTGGGGTGAGACGCACGCACGTTTGTGTTATCAGCTTGTAATGTTGTTGATGCCTCTCAGACTCGAGCTGGGAACGGAAAAACATGCACATGTTGAAGAAAACGACTGTTGCCTGATGTTTTTGTCTGTGTGCTAGAATTGATCTGAGTGTTGAAGCTGAATGAAAAAACATTTTCTTCATTTTTGTGAGAATTTAACGTGAAAAAGATTCGACGTGTTTTATTTTGCATTATTGTGAAATTCTACTGTGTGTATTTTATTCCACTCATCACTCTTTATTTTTTACAGTGTGAAGATTTTTCTTAAACATTTTTCATATTCGACTTTCTAACGTTAGGAACGTGGAGATGACGTGTTCCCTCCACCGCCATTCTTCTTCTGTGGTATCTGTAACAGCTGGACTGCAGCTGGTTTCCATCTAAACAAACTGATGCAGAGATCAGCTGCAGGGTTTTTGGCTCATATGGTGCATATTAAAGCCGAGGTTTATGTAATCCACAGGATTATGTAATGCAGTGGGCAGGCAGTCGTGCTCCTCTCATGTTCACCTCATTAGTTTACACTCAGTGTTGGGGAATAATGAGCTTAGTCTTTAATCTCTGACTTCATGGAGTGTATGTGAGAGGCAGCGAGCAGGTAACAGCTGAAGGTTTGAAGCAGCTTTATTTTGGAAAGACCTCCAACCCAGCCAGACCGCCCCTGTTTGCAGCATAGGTGACAGTGGGGAGGAAGAACTCTATTTTAACAGGAAGAGCAGTCATCGGTTGGGGGTGAGGGAGGGAGATGATGAGAAAAGTTCAAAGGTGTAAGTAGCGTTCCTCCCTCGGCCCGTCAGGGGCGGTTCAGGCTCTGTGATTAGCAATCATTACATTGATCATCTGATGGAAGCTGATTGGTGATTGATGGTGTGACATATATGAGGCGTTCTGATGCGCTGACCTCTCTGCAGGGTTCTGTACGAGGGGAAGGAGCAGCTGAAGCAGGGCTGGTACGTCATTGAAACCACGCCGTACAGTCGCTCGGCTAGCCTGAGCGCGGGCGGCGCCCCCACGGCTCATCGGGTCTTCCTGATGTACCGCCGGGCTCTGGACTCGCAGGGCCTCCATACGCTGGGCGTCACCGACATCGCCCTGCTGCTGCCCAGCAAGGGCGAGGTGGCACCACACACCTTCTGCAGAGTTGACAAGAACCTCAACACAGGCATGGTGAGTACGGCGAGCGGGAAGTGATGTTAGCTCGGCGGTCTGTGGATTCGGGAATGTTTCGGGGGTTTGAGCCCCCCTGTGAGTGCTGCGTCACTGACCCTGTCGCTGTGCTGGTGTTTGTGTGTCTGCAGTGGGGTCCAGCGCTGCACGTGTGCTACAAGAGAGCCGTGGCCACAGCCAACGCCCTGGTGTTCGAGGCCGGTGAGTACCCGCGTGAACCAGTCGCCAGGAGCGTGTGTTTTCAGCCTCCTGCAGCGTGACGGAGGCTGAGCGGCAGCTCTCACACACGCTGCTCGTGCAGGGACACGGGGAGGTTTCCCAGTCCCAGCCCAGTGTGTGCACAGCACCCAGCTGCATCATATGGAGCTCCCAGTATGCAGGGAGCAAAAGGGAGAAACTGTAAAACAAATAAAATCCAAGCAGGAGAGAGAAACTCAGGGTGATAAGATCAGGCTCTGTAAGTCTGTGCTGGAGTAATCAGAGTATCGCTGCCCCGCAGATCTGATCAGCCGGTACCCGGAGGAGGACCTGGACTCGTTTCCTCTGCCCGAGTCAGTGCCGGTCTTCTGCCTGCCGATGGGCGTCACCGTGGAGAGCTGGCCTCAGAACACCAAGTACCAGCTGCCCGTCTTCTCCACCTTCGTCCTCACCTCCGCCTCCGGGGACAAGGTGGGTTAACTCGAAGCACTGATAATCAGCAGGTGGAGGTGATCTGTTGTGTTATTTGCTGTTTCTGATGGAATGTTTGTCAGTTACAACTTTGATGCTTTAATAACCATCAGGATCTGATAAAACCCAAAAGCTGTGAAGTTGTTATTATTAAAAAACAACCTGCAACCAAAAACCTGAGCAGCAGGGTAAAAATGGCACAGAACGAGGAGCAATAATGAAATGATAAGGAACAATGAGGAGCTTTGTGAAGGTCTTTCAGTCTGACCTCTGAACCATAAACTGGCTCCTAACTGGAGGATGAACCGGTGTTGTGTCTGCACAGAACCAGATCTAAACCGCCTCGTCCTCTGCAGTCCTCTCCTTCACGCAGATTTCCCCACTGACGAGTGAAACCTTTGCTTCGTCCCTGCAGGTTTACGGCGCCGCCATCCAGTTTTACGAGGCGTTCCGCAGAGAGCTGCTGTCGGAGCGGCAGAGCATCCGGCTCGGTCTGCTCAGCGTCGTCGACCGGCGGCCGATCACCAACCGCAGCCTGCAGGTGAAGAAGAGCATCTGCGTCCTCTCCCACTGGCCCTTCTTCACCGTCTTCCAGAAGTTCCTCACCTTCGTCTACAGATACTCCATCTCCGGGCCCCACGTGCTGCCGATCGAGAAGTCCGTGAACCGTCTTCTCTCTCAGTGCAGAGGCCTTCACACCGGCCTCTGAATGATAAACGTCTGCATGAGTGTTTGCGAGCTGATTATGTTTTGATGCGCGCACAGAAGCGATGCGTACTGATGGTCGTTTCCTGCTTTTTTTTCCACCTCCTGCAGACACATCTCCAGCTTCATGCACAACGTCCCGTTTCCTTCCCCTCAGCGTCCTCGAATCCTCGTTCAGGTAAGACCCAACCAACGAACCGTAATGTTACACACTGATAAAATAAAGCTGTAGCCTAAAAGCACGACGCACACATGCAGGTTTGTGTGAACTGGAACGGGAAGTGTTTGAGAACCTGCCCTCCAGTTTGTAAGAGTTTTAAATATTGTTCCTGTTTCCTGAAACGGCAGGAGGTACAAATATCACAAATTTAGGATTTTCACTGGATTTCCTCCGGAGTGCCTCTCTTAGCGACACTGGCAAACATTAGTTGTACAGAGGCAGTCTGTGGACAACTCGGCACTCGTTTGGACCATGTGACTACATAGATCGACTAAATGTGTTATTTGTTTGACTGCTTCCTCTTAAAAGGCACTTCTTCCTCCCCACAGTTGCCAAGTTTTCCCTCTGATGGACAGTGTCAATAAAACTGAGATCAAATGTGACTGAACTGAAGTTGCGTATCTATCGTCATTTTGTAGACTGGATGTGCATCACCGCGTCGCTCATCTGCTTTTAGTTTTGGTCTGATGGAAAAACACGTAGATGGAAGAAACCGTTGTGACTTTATTCTTTCCTCCCTCCTGACAGGATGTAGGAGGCGATCTGTTTGCAGAATAAACCGGGTAACGGCGCCCACTCAGAGCCTCTCCATGAATCACTCTCATCCTGAAATCGTGATTTTTAATTGGAAAAAACACTGGGTGATGATCAGCGAGGGCTTCACGTGTGATTTTACTTGATTCAGATTAATCACGTCACAATCAATTGTTTTTTTTTTATTCCTGGATTCTCCCAGAGCAGCTTTGCATGAGTCACAGTTTAGAATAATCCTTCTTTGTCTGGTACTCGGGCCGGTTCAAAGATCTTTTTAGTTCTTGAGAAGATGGTGTGCAGTGATGGAAGTGTGCGTGCGTGTGAGCGTGCGTGCGTGTGCACTGATGCCATCTGTGTGCGTTTGCAGCTCTCACCGTACGACAACCTGCTGCTCTGCCAGCCTGTCTCCTCACCGCTCCCGCTCAGGTGAGTGCCGACAGGCAGCTTTACCCAGAGGTCATAATGAACACAATGACCTTTACCATCGCGCCTGTGTTTGACCTTTGACCTCTGTGTGTTTATGACAGCGGTGCGAGCTTCCTGAAGCTGCTGCAGAACCTCGGTCCAGAAAACGCCTGCACGCTGCTGCTCGCCGTCCTCACCGAACACAAGCTGCTGCTGCACTCGCTCCGACCCGACGTCCTCACCTCCGTCAGCGAGGCCCTCGTCTCCGTAAGACGCGCACACGCCCGCGCTCTCATTCCATTTGACAAAGTAAACTTGTACAGGAAGCTGTCACTGGAAGAGGATGTTAGGACAAAGTAGGAAGTCCAAATGCTTCATGTTTATTCATCGCGCTCGTGGGCCAGTTAAAATGTAACCAAGGGCCCCCCACTGGCCCCTGAGCCAGAGTTTGAAAACACTGAATCCAAAGCAAACATCGAGTTTGTTCCAGGCACGAGCATATCATTTTGTTTTTCCTTGTGTTCAAGCATGAATCCTCTTGTTTTCTTTTGATCACGTTAGAGCAGAAATATGATGCAGTTGTGAAGTTCCTTTTTGTGTTTGTTGTTGGGTGCGATGTTACAATAAGTTCTTTAACATGAAGGCAACATGAGGCTGCTGAGGGATCGGCTGTGTTACTTCAGTGTGAGAGTCGCACACTAATGTGCACACTCATGTCTGCATTTGTATTTTGTTAAAGACGAACACAATGACAGCAGCAGTGCTGCCACGTGTGTGACCACAAACAGAGCAGCAGTGTGTTTGTTTGGTAGTTCAATGAAAGGCTTCAGTCAGTTACGAGGGAGAAAGAATCTGTGTTCACGTTTGCAGCTTTGTCTTCTTATACAATATCTGAAATTTAAAAACAAACCAAACACTACATTTTAGGAAACATTTGTGGCTGTTCTTGTTAGTTTTTGTACTACTTGAACACTAAAGTGGCCCTCCAATGAGACAACAGTGCCAGCAGTGGCCCACAGCTCATTTAAGTTTGAGACCCCTGCGTTCGAGGATCAGGAGGTTCAGGGTTTGCAAACACACTTGTAAAGACCTGAATCTGTCCTGGAAGTTTGTAACTCCTGTTTCTGTGTCCAGATGACGTTCCCACTCCGCTGGCTCTGTCCCTACATCCCTCTGTGCCCGCTGCAGATGGCAGACGTGTTGCTCGCACCGATGCCCTTCATTGTGGGCGTCCACTCCAGCTACTTCGACCTGCACGACCCCCCCACCGACGTGGTGTGTGTTGACCTGGACACCAACACCATCTTCCAGTGAGTCTGACACCAACCTGTACACTAAAAAACCACAACCTCCCTTTATTCCAGTATATATAGAAGTGTATCATCAGCATATAGGTGCACTCTTCTTGTAGTTCTTCCTGCATTTGCTCTGAAGTCCAAGGCTAACACAGGTGTTATGATTATCCACAGAGAGCAAACAGTTTGTGTGTCGGGCTGTAAACATGTTCATTTCTGCTGTCAAGTTTTAACATGGGAGTCTATAGGGACTGACTCACTGCTGCCTCTGCTGGACGCTAGAGGAACTGCAGCATTTGATGTTTCAGCGTCATCTTCATTTTTTAGCTGTGGAGAAAACCTTTCCTTCTCTGTTTCCTTGTTTCAGATCAGATGACAAGAAGCCGCTGTCATGGCGTTCATTACCCAGGAAACACGGCAAGATGCTGTTCAACGCCCTCACCAACCTCCACAAGACACTGGAGAAGAGTGAGCGACTGTAACGGCCGAACAAATAAACACGTGTAAAAAAGGTTGCGTCATTTACTGACTCTCACTTCTCATGGCTGCAGTTTGCACTCCCGGCCAGGAGGAGGCGACGCTGGAGTTCCTGCTGACCGACTATGACCAGATCTACAGGCGTCAGAAGCAGCTGGAGCTGGAGATCCAGGAGGCCTTCCTGCGCTTCATGAGCTGCCTGCTGCGAGGATACAGAGCCTTCCTGCTGCCCATCACACAGGCGCCGTCCGACACCACCACCGACTGCAGCTCCCTGTTCAACCTGCAGGGTGCGCCCTTCTTAACGCACACTGGTCGCTTTTATGTGAATCTGACAAAACTCAAAGCTGAACGTGTGTTGGTGTTAAAATATTGAATAAATGAAATGGTTTTTAGCTGCTGCTGATGCACACGAAGCGCCGGGCTTGGAGCTTTTTCGTGTTTCACGGCGAGTGAAGGTTGCTCCTCTTCCTCTTTGTGCCGCAGGTTTCCTGAAATCTCGGGATCGAACGCAGCAGAAGTTTTACACCCAGCTGACGAAGACGCAGATGTTCACCCAGTTCATCGAGGAGTGCTCGTTCGTCAGCGACCGCCACGCTTGCCTCGAGTTCTTCGACGAGTGCGTGCAGAAGGTCAGAGCGGTGGCGGTTTCTCGCGTTCCTCAGCTAGCATGAAGCTAAGGTTTTGATTGGTATTCTCTCGCTGAGCAGGTGGACGTGGAGAAGCCGGAGGAGGCGAGGCTCATCGATCTGGACGAGACGCACAGCGGCGAGCACACCGTCTTCATCATGCCTCCCGAGGAACCGCAGGAACCTGACGGGTCTGAGTGCCCCGCCCTCTACAGGTACAGTTCTGCCCTCAGGGGACATGGAGATGGGTGCGGTGGTTTGTTTGCTGTGGAGAAGCAGGTGGGAGGAGCTCGTTATGAGACACCAGGGTCAGCTGTTTTAACATGTTAACCAATGAGCATCTACCATCCCGCCATCATGGAGGATGTTGATGTGAACAGAGGGGTTTTGAACTGCGTCTAGCTGACGAAAGCTAAGTGGTAGTGAGAGACGAGGTGCAGAGCAGCCGAAGGCTCGGACGCCCACGGCGTTCAGTCTGAAGCAGGGCAGAGGGCGAGGGGAATGGGGCTGATGGAGCTGGATGAGAACGGGTGTAGATGGTCCGTAGATTTGGTGCGGGTGATGCTCCTGCAGAGCGTGAACCACGACGTGTGCCGTGCTCAGAAACGACGGGATGAAGTCTGTAAGCTGAACGTGAGACGTGGCTGATGTTAAGGACAGTGCTGTCCACGATGACTCCAAGGCTTCTGACTCTGTGGAAAGTGTGGACCTGACAACCATCTGTAGAGACAACAAAAGGGGGTAGCTTCGTTTTTACTGCCATTTGGTTTGATCTGATTGGTTGTTGTCCAGTTGGTGATTGCCTGTAGGCTGGAGCTGAGGATAATACCGTATGAGCTCAAAGTCGAGGTAACGTTCTCTGAATCGCTTGTGTTCAGTTACAGGCTGAGGGCGGCACGTTCTTTACGTTCCAGTCTTTTTGATGGAGTAAACCACACAGCGGGGCGGAGCGGGGCTAATGTTTTTCATTTAACACATTTTTATTTGCTGCGTGCAAACATGGCGTCCTCTCGGGGAGGAGGAGCCACATCCACCTCAGGTGTGCTCACACTTCTTTCCCTCTCACCTGTCCAGCTACGAGACCTTCCCCGCCCTCAAGCTAGAGCTCTTTGACCAACCCCAGGACCAACTCCGTGTCCCAGCCAAGGGCAGCGCCCCCAGTAGCCCCGCCCCCCGCCGCACCAAACAGGTAAGACAAAGATACTGAACAGAAATGATCTGGTCCTGTGTTGATAGTTTAGCAATCTACAACAAATGTGTTGATTAGTGTGTACGGAGCACGCTCTGACGGGAGGATGCGTTCAGGAGCGCGCTAAGGGTGGAGGAAAACCCAGGCTGTGGATTCCTTCCATCCTCTGAATTTAACTGTGACCCAGTTTCCCTCCGAGTGGAGACGAGAGGAGGAGCTTTAACGGGCGTGCTTTGCATCATTTTATTTTAATGAACTGGTATCAATATTTCAGTGCTCATTAAATATGCAGAGGCCACAGACGGCGTGACTGAGAGCGGCACAAACGGTATTTTCTGATGTGAGGAGCGGGAGGAGGAGATGCTGGGAGGATTTAATCATGTACACATCTCAGCACCGCTGTTAAAGCTTCTCCCGAAGGAGACCTGCAGTTTCATCGGTGGGCGTCAATTATCTCATTTATTCTTCTCGCTGCAAAGCGAAAATGCCGAAAAGCGCCAAAGCGTGCAGTTCCTCTGATGTCCACTGGAGGCTCTACGCCCAGCCTCAGCCTGCTCGCTGCTGCCATCCGATCTAAACCCCGAGTCTCTGTCCTCACGTGTCTGATCCGTGGACTCCGGCTCAGGTTCGGGTCCTTTCTTTGGACCTGTAGTTGGATTTGGTCTGCATCCATCCTCACTGGACACTCCGACTACAAACAGAGACGACAGGCATCAGGAGCCCTCCTGATGAAATGAATAATCATAACAGAGGCCTCGCACAGATATCACAGCTGCGATTGGTTCCTGTTAGTGATGCTCCAGGAACTGAAACTAAAATAAAAGCAGCGTGCCGCTGTGAGGCCGTGGCGTACAGGACGCTGTTCCGGCTGCAGCTCACCAGTCAGCTGTTAGACCACTAACATGCTCCTGCTCTCACACACGCTTGTTTCCAGTAATTAGTCCGATCCCTGCAGGAAGCCGGTTGGACTCTGAGTCCTGTGAGTTTAAAGTCTAGAGTCCAGATCGCAGGATTGCGATTCAGGTCAAACTCTTTTCTGAAGGCTGAAGAAGGACCCACAGACTCCATTTCTAAGCTGCTGTTTGTGATTGCGGTGGTCTGGTGATCTTAGATCAGCTGGACTTCACTGAGCGGTTGGAGCACTGTGCAGGCTTCGACTCCTCACTGGTTTAAACCTGATCTGGAGTTCTGCAGGGTTCTGTCGCGGGACCCCGTTCTTTTTTTCTTTGCAGATTATTCACCAGCATCACATTTACAGCTGTATTTACCTTTGAGTCCTAGAAATCCTCAGTTTGTTACAGCTAAACGACTCCAAAGTAGAGGTGACATGTTTGGCTCTCCGTTGTTAACCGGGAGGTTGAAGGATAGCCTGAGCTCTTTAAAGCCTTTCATTAAAACACAAGTTTAAAAACTTTCGACAGCCCAGAATAATGTCAGGGCTACATGTGTAAGCGTGACTTAATTTAGACTGGACTACTGTGTGCAGAGTACCCCTTTTCCTGGCTCCCGGTGGTTACACAGTCAGGCTGTGCTCAGTTCCATTTCTTAAATTCTCTGAAAAAAGAAAAAGTGTGACACAGACATGTTTAAGTTTAAATGATTTTAAAGTTGCTTCCACACCTGCAGTATCTGCTCTGACCACCTCCTCCTCCTCCTCCCACTCCCTTTAGGAGATCAAGTTGGCTCAGAAGCGAGCCCAGAAGTACTCGGCGGTGCCGGACATGTGGTCCAAGTGCCTGCTGGGTCACTGCTACGGCCTCTGGTTCATCTACCTGCCCACCTTCGTCCGTGCGGAGAGCGCCAAGGTCCGCGCCCTGCACACGGCCTACGACGTCCTCAAACACATGGAGAACCGCAAGGTGGTGCTGCCGGACGAGGTGAGGCTCCGACGGGGTCAAAGGTCGCTGCTATGAAATGTTGATTTTGCTCGTCACTCCGAGGAGACGTTTAGAGAAATCCGGCTGAGCGGCAGGTGTGAAATAAACTCTGATCGTTTCCGGCTTTGAACGTCTGACGGATTTACTGAGCGCGCTCAGACTGTTGGAGCCCTCAGCGTTGATCACATGGGACGGATTCGAATGTAATATGAGAATATACTGAATATAAGTTTGTGTGTGTGTGTGTGTGTGTGTGTCACGTTGCAGGTGTGTTACCGGATCCTGATGCAGCTGTGTGGTCAGTTCGGGCAGCCGGTCCTCGCGGTCAGAGTCCTGCTGGAGATGAAGAAGGCCGGAATCACACCGAACACCATCACCTACGGATACTACAACAAGGTCACACACACACACACGGACACACACACACACACGGACACACACACACACACACACGGACACACACACACACACACACACACACACACACGGACGGACACACACACGGACGGACGGACGGACACACACGGACAGACACACAGTCAGTGATTGTGTCGGTGTGAGAATCTCTCTGCAGTTACTAGAGAGCTCGAGGAGTAAAGACCTTGGTGTCCGAACGTCCTCACCGACGCCGTTCTCTCTCCTCAGGCGGTGCTGGAGAGCAAGTGGCCGTCCACCAATCAGGGCGGGCGTCTCCGCTGGGCCAAGCTGAGGAACGTCCTGCTGGCTGTGGCCCAGTTCAGACAGCCAATCAAACGGCGGCAGAAGAGCGGCTCCGTGGGGTCTCGAGGAGGTCAGACATCTTTAAGTATATGATTTTAATGTTCAGACAGAGGCGGAACGTTTTCAGATTGAGCTGCTCCGTTACTGAATCTCAGAGTGCGATCCTCCGAGACACGACGGGAAAAATCAAACAAACATGGCGGCTTTTCTCTGAGACTCGATGAACACGTTCCAGACGAGTTTCAGGTCTGATGATGACACCACCATCAGACGCAGGAAGTAGCCCTGCAGCGGTCTCTCTGTCCGATCTACCTTTGATTTATGTTTGTTTACAGAAACGGCGGTGGAGTCTGACCGAAGGCCCCGCCCCCACTCCACTCTGATTCGTCAGTCCAGTTGGAGCGGTCTGAGTGAAAGCTCGAGTCACGAGTCTCTGACTGGCCCGCTGGTGAAGAGCAACAGTCTGAACAGCATGAAGATGCCGCGCGACAGTAAGTGGCGACCTGCTCAGCTTCATCACATCCTCCTCTTCCTCAGTGACATCATCATCTCACTGACTCTCCTTTCTGCCTCAGAAGTCAAACTGGGCAAGAAGTCCGTCCTCCATGACGCAGGGGCCAATGGCTGCGCGGACACCGTCTCCCGTAAACCCCCGCTGGGACGGCGAGACACCTCCACGCCACCTCCAGCGCCCTCTGGTGGAGTTCTGGTTCAGCGGAGTCAGGTCTGCCTCTCCAACTTCTACAAAGAGTGCGCGGAGTTGGCCGACTCGGAGCTGGACTTCAGCTGCCAGCCTGCTGAGGGCGACAGACGGTCAGTTTCACCTTCACCTGTCTGACATCGATTCTGGCCTCTGATTGGATGCTTCTTCACCCGTGTGCATGTTTGATCCTCAGATCTGCGGAAGTGCAAGACTCGGCGGGCAGGAACAAAGTTGTAGATGAGAATTACAACAACGTCTCGTCCCCGAGCCGAGGAGGACTGGCGGGCAAACTGCAGCAACTCCTCACGCCGACCAAACACAGAGTGTCGGTGCGACGAGCCGCCAGCGTGGGCGACCGGCGGCCGGGAGGAGGGGGAGGGGCGGGAGGAGGAGGGGGGATTGGACGAAGAGTGTCGGACCAGAGGCCGTCCAGGAAAGGTCAAGTGGGCGAAACGCTCCAGAAAGCCAAGGAGAGGCTGGTCAACGCTACCTCAGAGGTAACTGTGTCTGTCAGGAAGCTGATGTCTTCTTTTTTATCTGATTAAACTTTCGCTCTGACACTTTATGTTGTTCATGTAGAAAAAAACAACTTTTTGTTGGCAACATCTGAGCAGATTGTGAAGTAGCTTAAAAATGGAGTTCCTCACCTATTGTGAGGTTGCCTCTAACAGCCTTTGCACTGCGTGATGGGCTCGAGGTGAATATCCACAGATTGAAAAGATTAAACTAGAGTCTAATGTGACCCTGCAGGTACTCGGACTCACGAGGTGTTTTTTCCTTTTCATTTTATTGCCATTTTTATTTAAAAATAAGTGATTCTCAGGTGTTTGTTGATGTGTGAGGAACACTGCATCGTCTGCGTGCGTTCCTCCTCCTCGCCGGTGGTAATAGGGTCTCTCTGTCACTAATGTACTTCCTCTCTTCTCAGAGCTCGCTGTCTGTAGGAAGTGACCTCGACTTGATGGATGTGCCCAGTCCCGCGTATCCTCTACGCAGGTCCTGGGACGCCAGTCAGGAGGGGGTGGGAATGGAGGTAAATGGAGTGTTTTAGCATGGCTGCAGCAACTGGACTGGTTCTGTTGGTTTACCTGAGCTCACCTCCCCCCTTCTCTCTTGCTCTGTGTGTCCAGGTGTTGATGTCCAGCTGCTCGCTTTGTCGTAGCTGTAACTCGCTGGTTTACGACGAGGAGATCATGGCGGGCTGGACATCGGACGACTCCAACCTGAACTCCTCCTGTCCGTTCTGCGGCTCCTCCTTTGTCCCCTTCCTGAACGCCGAGATCTGTGACCTTGGACCCATCAGCAGGTACAAGCCTAGCTGAGCAGTTTCATCTTGTAACTGTACCTGGGCAGGTTTAGCTCTGCCCAAGTGTTTCTGGTGCCTTAACGTAACCACAGGTGTTCCTGCCTACAGGACAAACTTTATCTGCTGTTGGTGAAACTCCAGAAGCATAAAATGTTTAACAGAGAAAATGCTGCTTTATGTAACTGATGCTGCTTTGCCTTCTCAGTGCGGACCGCTGCAACTGGAACCTGGAGGATGAGGTGGAGAGTGCCGTGAGGCCCCCCAGTGGTCACGAGGCGTCCCTGCGACCCCAGTGTAACGGGCTGAGCGAGGACTCCAGCTCCGAGACCAGCAGCTACTCCGAGACCAGCAGGACCACCACGGTAACGCTCTGCAAAGCCGTTTTTCTTACACATCGTCCTCGCCTGACATCTCACTCACAGACTCCACCCCCTCCGTCAGGGTTCGTCAGTGGGCGGAGTTCCTCAGGTGACCGTGGCCTACCTGAGCCCTCTGGTTCTGAGGAAGGAGCTGGAGAGTCTGCTGGAGAACGAAGGCGAGGCGGTCCTGGCCCAGCCTCAGTTCCTAGACAACCACTCCATCATCTTCTGGAACCTGGTCTGGTACTTCCAGCGCCTCGGCCTGCCCAACAACCTGCTGCAGCTGGTCCGAGCCTCACCACTGGTCAGCCAGTTCACACAGGTAACATGCAGTTAGGTGAGGTTACGGCAGTCTGGACCAAAAACAGAACCGAACAGAAGTGTTTCCCACCGAGAGCCAGACCCTCAGCGATCTGTGACATCATCACCGTCTAGGCTGGGCGTGTCCAAAAACAGGAAAAAACAAAAAGGGCAAAATGGGAAAGAAATGAGGGGCTGGCTCAGTGCTGCAGGAGCTACTGGGGTTTAGCATCATGGCCACCACCAGGGTGGCTTTTTGGAGCTAGACGTGAACAAAAAGGCTAAAAGCCGAGTTATGGATCTGCATCGACAGAGTGTACAGGAGCTTCACAAAGATGCCTGCTAATCAGTAACATCCAAATAAAACTAGAATTTCTCTCAGCAAAACCAGAGCTCAGGCCGTTATTGCAGCAACCTCACAGCAGCCATGTTATTGGTTGGAGCACAGGTGAAGTATGCTCAGACTCTTGTTGTTCATGTTTCCCAGTCGGAGAACTCGGCAGTGAGAGTGAGACTCCTGTGGGACACCCTGACCCCCGACACGGACCAGTGGCCCCCCCTCTACGTCCTCTGGAGGATCCACAGTGAGATGAACACACAGTGTTTATTGTTGAGTTGCTGACATTTTAACCAGCGTTTAAGCCGTAATTCTTCTTTCCTTCCAACAGGTGGTGCCCTGATGAGAAGCTACAGCTGGCGAAGGCACAACCACCCGTTCACCCTGTCCTTCCTGGAGGAGGTGCTGCGGTGGGTGGGCATGAACGAGGTGCACAAGGCCGTCACGCTCTTCCTGGACACGCTGGCCAAACAGCCGGGAACCCCCAGGATCCAGAGGTGAGCCGACAGGCGCAGATGTTTGTGAGACGGAGGCAGCAGCAAGACAACCAGATAACCGTTCACCTGAGATTTCACTTTATTGCAGCGAGATGTGTTGTTACCGCCGTCTGTTTGTGGTTCGTGGATCAGAGTGAATTTTGTGTTTTTTGCGTCTGACAGGAGTCTGTACAGAGAGTTCCTCTTCCTCACGCTGGCAGCTATGGGAAAGGATCACGTCGGTAAGACTCCCGACATCCAACACAACATCTGTAAAAACAAAAAACCATGCTCCATAAGAACACACTACAGGCTGCAGGTAGCATTATTAGTAGTATTAGCATTAGCATTAGTAGTAGTGGTAGTAGTAGTATTATATTCTTCATTGTCTTTGTGGCCGTTTCCTGTGAAGCTGACATCTGTTAATAAATTACAGACATGGACCAAAGGAAGAAATGTTTAGATTTCGGAGGTCAAAGGTCGAGGCCGTCCGCCTGTCCATCCACTCATCCATGCATCCACTCATCCATCCGCCCATCCATGCATCCACTCATCCATCCGCCCATCCATGCATCCACTCATCCATCCATCACTAAATTGATGGTGCTAACTCTCGGAGTCCGTCTTTTAATCTCCTAACATCCGCCAGGTCATCAGTGAGGCGTAGTCCTGGTTCCAGATTAATCTCTCCACACCTTTTTTTTAATAAAAGTGTCCCAGTGGAAAACAGTAATGTACAGGGTGGGCCATTTATATGGATACACCTTAATAACATGGGAGTGGTTGATGATATTAAAGTCCAGTTTGTGGCACATTAGTATATGTGAGGGGGCAAACTCCTCAAGATGGGTGGTGACCATGGTGGCCATTTAGAAGTCGGCCATCTTGGATACAACTTTTGTTTTTTCAATAGGAAGAGGGCCATGTGACACATCAAACTTATTGGTAATGTCACAAGAAAAACAACGGTGTGCTTGGTTTCAACGTAACTTTAAACTTTCTCTACAATATCCACCAAATTTGGCATAGCTA
>VVHJ01018071.1:6434-22396 GCA_015107715.1 Tylochromis polylepis
GGGAAAGACAGCGGGGAGGGAGGATCAGCTTCAGAGATGGGAGGGAAGGAGGGAAATTTAAAGGGAGCTTTGCTACCAGCATTTATAATATTGTAATACTGTATTTATTTCCATCTCCTTTTATCTCAGACGTGCCCTCATTTCACTGCTTGGGATGACAGCTGGTGCTTCAGTGGCCAGCAGGGAAGGAATTTATGAAGGCACAGAAGAAAAGATGAAAGAAAAACCATGATGCCACACACAAACTGATCCCACCCACCCTCTGCCTCTAAGGAAAACCCTCATCTGCCACCAGGTTGATCTGGTGATGGCCAACTCAGTGGCCCTAGTCGTCCAAGCAGAGCTTTTACCAGCTCAGTCCACTGCGTCCCTCTCGCCTTTCCCGTCACTTCTTGGTTCGGGAGAGGATGGCGAGGATGACCGGGAGAGAGGGGAGCTGGTGGAGGGAGAAAAAGGGGGAGTAGAAGGTGGCGAGGAGGTGGTTCTGGACATGGTGTCATCGTCAGTGTCCGGGCCAGCCCCACAGCCGGAGCAGTCGGATCATCCCTTCCAGTGTCTGGACTGTGGCAAGAGCTTCAGGTGGTCATCCAGGCTGACCCACCACCTGCGGAGCCACAACAATGAAAGACCCTACCGTTGCAACCTCTGTCCCAAGGCCTTCAAGGGCTCCTCTGCTCTGCTGTATCACCAACGGTACCCACACTAAAATTATGTTAATATTGAGGATTCACAGATTAGGAAGTTCTTGACCAGTTCTGATGTTTAAAATAAAATTCTACTGGAGGTTTCTTCCTGTTAAAGGGGAGTTTTAAATCCCCACTGTCACCAAGTGCTATCTCATAGGGAGTCATCTGATTGTTGGTTTTCTCTATTTTTGTAGAGTTTTTACCCTACTATATAAAGCACCTTAAAGCATCTGTTGTTGTGATTTGGCACTGCATAAATAAAATTGAATTGAACACTTTAGCTGTTAGCAGATACAGTGATGTTTTCCAGTTTGTTTTCTTCTGTTATTTATTCCAGTCTTTGTACCAGGAGGGGCAAAAAAAGAAATGTGTATCATAAAAAAATAAGTGTCTCCTTGCTCTTTATCAAGCCATGTTATATATCGTTATACCATTAAGCTATGATACTGTTACAGTTTTGTCTTTTAACCTCCCTCACCTGCATGATGAATTTCCCAATGTGCCGTCTTTAAATATTTTTGCGAAAGGTGGAGTCTGCAAAGCAAAAAAAAAAAAAAAATCATCCTCTTCTTCAGTCAGCAGTCATATTATCAATAAACACTAGTGACCCAGCTCATCCCATAACATTGCTTCCACCATGTTTTACAGATAATGTGGTAAACCGCAGATCGTACCTTTTTCTCTTCTTCTCAGTTTCATATAAGGATTTTTTTTTTCCAGAATGGTGAAGGCTCTTTTAGATTTTTTTTTAATATAACTAAATAAATATATATATATATATATATATTCTGAAATCTAATGTGACCTCTTGAGTGTAATGAGTTGTTTGGTCCCTGTTGTAAACTCTGTATTTATGTTCATGAAGGCGTCCCTTGATTGTGGACTTTGATAATGATACACCTCCTCAAGAGTGTTTCTGACTTGGTTGGCTGGATGTTGTGAAGTGGTCTGTGTAACCATGGAAATTCTGTCATCATGAACTTTAGCTGGCTTTTGTTTTCTTTCAGTCCTTTTGGCGTTACAGAGCTGGCCAGTGCATTCCTTCTTTTGAAGAATGAACAAGATTGTTGATTTGGCCACTCCCAAAGTTTATTTCATCCGTCTGATTTAGTTTATTTATTTCAGCCTAATGATGGCCTCCTTCACTTCCATCACCATCTCTTTGAACCTTCTATTAGGATATCCAGTGAAAAGTTACCAAGTGCAAATTCAGCACTTGGAATCATTTCCAAATATTTTATCTGTTTAATTTATCACAAGTTAAAATCCACTGTGGAGGTGTACAGAGGCAAAACTACAAAATTATGTCACTGTCCAAAAAACCTATGGGGCTAACTCTATAACAGGGCCTTCAAGAATTTTCCGCTATTTATTTGTTTCAATCCTGATGGTGCTTTCATGTTCACCATCTCACATCTAACTTGATAATCTACATTCTAAATGCAGAAGACATTCTGCAGTCAATTGGCTCCTACAGCTAAAATGCAGATCCATTAATATTTTAATTCCTGCAATCAGGAATACAGGAATATTATGTCATGTAAAACATTATTTTATAACCCCAGTTTACTAGAGCTGACCAGGAGATCAATCAGAAACAATGAGTGAATAGGGAATGAATGAGAAGAGGACTGAATATCTTCTGGAAGAAATACAATCTACCCAGCACCTCCCAGCCTCTCTTTTTCACATCTTCAGTTGGGCCACAGTCAGGTTGATGGAAAATGTCAAAAAGGCAAATTTCTATGTAAAATAAAGAGCTAATTTCTGACATAAAACAAGATGTTATACTATACAGTGTATAGCAAAAGAAATTACTTAGATACGGGTTTTACTGATTGTATTTTGCACAAATAATGATTTTATATCATTAACCATGTTGTCCTCCTGAATAGTTACCCTTTTTTTTTGCAGGTCACACTCAGGGGAGAAGCCTTATAAATGTCAGGACTGCGGCAAAGCCTTCAAACGCTCCTCTCTCCTCCAGGTGAGACACCCAAAAAGTTTTTTTTTATTTTATTTTTTTTTAATGCTTATAAATGAGAGATTTCACCATATCGGTTTCTCCCCAGGTCCATCAGA
This sequence comes from Tylochromis polylepis, assembly GCA_015107715.1. Taxonomy (NCBI): domain Eukaryota; kingdom Metazoa; phylum Chordata; class Actinopteri; order Cichliformes; family Cichlidae; genus Tylochromis; species Tylochromis polylepis. Next base: position 9,203 of record VVHJ01018071.1, read on the forward strand.
GTGTCCACACTGGAGTGCGTACCTTCTTGTGTCCCTACTGCCCCCTTACTTTTAAATGGAGTTCTCACTACCAGTATCACCTGCGCCAACACACAGGAGAATGCCCATACCCATGCGACACTTGTCCGAAGGCCTTCAAGAACTCGAGCAGTCTGCGGAGACACAAGAATGTCCATCTCGGTCTCAAACCTTACACCTGCACAGTGTGTAACAAATCCTTCACGCAGTCCACCAACCTGAGGCAGCACATGAGGATACATACAGGCGAGAGGCCCTACATCTGCAGTGAGTGTGGACGAAGCTTTACTCATTCGTCAAACCTGGCCCTGCACAAGAACTCGCACTCCAACCTAAATGCAGGAGGGAAAGAAGGAAAGAGGGCAGAAGATGCAAGGAAAAGAAATGAGGTAGTGGAGGTGGTGGTGGGGGGAGAGGAAGTGACATCATCAATGTTGACAGACATGGTGGGATTCGTAAGCCAGGAAGGAACTGATGGAGTCGGGGTGGGGATGGAAGAAGTGTTCCTGTCCACCACCTCCTCTGGCCAGAATCCAGGCCTTCTCCCGCAGCTCACCCTCACTTCTTCTGGGGAGGACGTGTGCACATCTAGAGCCATTGGGACAGAGGTTCACCTGAGCACAGACACCGGGGCCAGTGTGCTCCTGTACAGCTGTGGCAGCTGCAGCCACACTTTTGGCACACGGACAGACCTAGAGGAGCACCAGGCCATCCACATGGCTCCAGAGGAAGATGGGGCTGGTGGAGGGGCAGGGGTCGGATCTGGGATGGAAGTTGCAGATGGGCTCGTGGGAGCTGGACACCTGCTTGCTGACTTTGAGGAGGTGGTGGAAACTACCACAGTGGCTGAAAGTGGACACACGACAGAGGTGCTCCTTGGATTGTCAGAGGGAGCAGATGGCAGCAATGCAGTAAGTGATGGGTTCAAACGGATAAATGCACATTGCATAAAAATATTTATCTCAAAAACCGCCAACATCACACATTTGTTTAAATGGTTTAAAATAAGTCTAGTAGTTGGACAATTGAGGCCAATTTAGATCCTAGAAATGGTAGAAAAACATTTGTAGTAGTAGAAAGGATTTGAAATAGGGCGTTAGGCAGAAAAACTGTGATAACTGTGGATTGTTGGTTATGCACTTGAAACAGCTGTCAGCCAACTCATAGGCTGACACAGGTTTTTGATAACTTGCGGTTGGCTGATCCTGGCAACTGCTGCTGCAGCTTCTGTGTCGTCTGAACATGATGTTGGTGTGTGAAGGCCACAAATGATCAACCCCCAAACAAGCATTGTTAACATGAGCCCAGTGGTATGCAAAATAAACTGGCGTGAATTCAAAAGGTTTTCCTGTTAGATGGTCTATCTTCTGTTTATTATGTAATGTGGGGCAGAATTATGAGTACTCTTAATTAAAATATACTTTGAATTGGGCCCCCCAAAAAAAGCCAATGAGTTCAGTTTGAGGACATATATTTTTGATATGTATTACTACTTCCTTTGGTTTGTCCTCAGAATGTCGGCACCACCCAGGCCCAGTTTGACCTGTTACAGAGCTTCACTGAGGTGACTCAGAGCTCTGAGACCGTTCAGCCAGAGGCCAGAACCACATGGGCAGGGCTGTCATGTGGCTACTGCAATAAGACCTTTAAGACCAGCGGAGGCCTCAATAGACATGTATCATTGGTGAGAATGACTGTTGCAACTGTTCTACTACTAACACTTTTGTACAGATTACAAAACCTATAGCAAGACTAACATTTATCCATCTTAAAGGTCCCATATTATACCCCCCCTTTTTTTTAACAAGTTAGTATAAGTGTGTCATGTATCCAGAATGGGATTTTTATGGATTGTTTTTTCATGCCCATTCTGTGTCTGTAGCCCTAAATGAAATCTAACAGGGCTTTCCAAAAGAGCCCTCCAGCTCTCTAAGAGCTGTCGGTAACAAAAAAAAGTCCATATCACACTCTTTTAAAACCACAATCCAACTCAGTACAGTGATGCAGTCATGCTGAAGTCACTATGTTACATAAAACACAATGTTTTCCTGCAGTTGTGTTACCATTTCCAATAGTACATTAATTTTTAGCTTATTTTTCACTTGTTTGTGTTAGGGAATGCTAAGAAATAATCCAACTAATTTTAAGTGGCACTGTAGGTGATATTAAAAAAAAATGTACCCCACACCCAGTCCTTGTTTATTGGTCTGAAACTGGTCTTCGAGTTTCCATAAGTTCCGATTTCCCCCAAGAATGTTTTCTTTTCCTGCTGAGGGAACATTGCCACCAAAAATAAAAGCAGTCCATTGGGTCTTCGGTCCTTCAGCTGCCAGGAGTGCACGAAGACTCTTACATGGTCTTGCAACAGGAAATTTGGTGTCATTTATTGCTTTTCTTGTGGCTGAGATGTTTTAGAGTTAGAACTGGCAGTGCCAAAAAAAAGTTGGACCGTTGGTGTAGGTGGGATATGCCGGAGGGGGTGTGCAAGGCTGAGGGGTGGTGTTGTAGCATCAGAACATTACGAAAGTCTTCATAGCTTGTTTTCAAGGCAGTTTCTGAGTGAACTGTGTGCACTACTCTCTGGATTGTGCATTTTCTATAATTTACTAACATTTATGTAGATCAGTGCTTTCTAATAAAAATAACTATCAAATGAACTACCTCCTGTTTTCCTCCTTTTTTTTCTTCTTCCTCCAGATGCACTCTCTTACATCACAGTCCCGTTCCCAGTTCAGCTGCTCTGCCTGCGACCGCTCTTTCCCTCTTCTCTCTTCGCTCCTCACGCACCAACACTCCCACACTCCCGAGCAGCGTCTCCTGGCTGAGGCAGAGGCCGAAATCGTGTGCCCTCCGTCGCTTTCCTTGTCTCTCCCCCTTCCCTCTTCTCCAAGCCAGGCTGACAAGCAACAGGAGGACCAGAGGGAGATTCATGTCGACATCATAGCCGTCAGAGAGGAACAAGAGGAACAGCCAGCAAAACCAACCAAAGCCCACAAAAAGATTGGATCCAGCAAGAGCACTCCTGCTGGAGGTAAAGATATTTAAAAAGAAAGCAGATGAGACATAAAAATGTGCTGACATTCAGTCTTTTTTTTTTCTTTTTTTTTAAGAACTCCTTATTCTGCTGTGTATTTTTTTTTTCTTTAACTCATGTCTCACATGTTCACACAGAGAGGCCGTACCGCTGTTCAGAGTGTGGAAAAGCCTTCAAAGGTTCATCAGGGTTGAAATACCACATGAGGGATCACACTGGGGAACGGCCCTACCGCTGCACGGAGTGTGGAAAGAGCTTCAAGAGATCATCACTGCTCTCTATCCATCAGCGGGTAAGGCTCACTCTTCTGTTCCACTCAAATAAATCAAATAAGGTTTTAATTACCAAAATAATTTTCTTGATGTGAGGTTTCTCGATTGTGGTCTGTGTGAAACTCTACATTCCACTTGATTAGGTATTTTAGCTCTCATGTAATTACCTCTGGAGATGAATGCAGTCTACATCAGACAAATGCAAACAGAAAAAAATACTTTAAATATGCTGTAGCTCAGGAGGTGGAGCAGGTCATCTGCTGATCGGAGGGTTGGTGGTTCGATCCCTGGCTCCCCCAGTCTGCATGCCAAATATCCTTGGGCAACCGAAGTTGCTCTCCGATGCATCCATCAGAGTATGAATGCATGTGTATGTTAGTTAGAAAGCACTTAAAAAAGCATAGAAGAAAGTGCTTATGTGAATGGGTAAATGTGGCAAATTGTATAAAGTGCTTTGAGTGGTCCGGGAAAGTAGAAAAGCGCTATATAAGAATCTGTTCATTTACCATTTTAAATTGTAAGTTATTGGTCTCTTATGACTAAAGTCACTGTCACACATTGCTTCAGTTGTAACAAGCATTCTCATATTTTCATGTTCCCTGTGCTGACTTCCACTCTTTGGCAAGCTCAGTTCTAAATTCTTCTTTTGGTAGGACACTAAAATTGAATCCTTGTGGAAAAATTAACCCCCTTTTTTTTCCACATATATCTTACCTAGGTGCATACAGGTGTACGGGCATTCCAGTGCCCTCACTGCCCTCTCACTTTCAAGTGGAGCTCCCACTACCAGTACCACTTGCGGCAGCACACAGGTGAGAGGCCATATGTGTGTAAAGAGTGTGGCAAGTCCTTCAAGAACACCAGCTGCCTGCGCAGACACAGTCAGATGCACTCTGGTCTGCGGCCTCATACGTGCCCCATCTGCTCAAAGTCCTTTTCCCAGACGTCAAATCTGAAGCAGGTAGGTGCATTTTACATTATAAAATGTTCAGTCTTATTAACTGATCTCATAACTTCTCTTTCTTTTTTTTTGGTTAATATTTCTCTGAGAGCAGCATGAACGCACACATTCAGGTGAGAGACCTTTTCAGTGCACCCACTGCAGTAAGAGTTTTACTCATTCCTCCAACCTTCAGCTCCACCTTCGCACACACTCCTCACGCAAGGACTACAAATGCCCGTACTGCTCGAAGGAGTTTGTCATGCACTCCTACTTGCAGAGGCATATCCGTACCCATGGCACTGGCATTTCCCTGCCTTGCCCAGGTGGTGGAGGTAAAGACGGTGTGGCTGTGAAAGCCAGTGTTGGAGGAGTAACCACCACCACAACCCTGCTGAACCCCATCACCCTGGAAGCCTCAGGAAACAATGGCAGTCTGATTGTGTCCCAACCAGCACTTAATATTCCCCCCAATACCTCCCAGAACTACTTCATGATACAGACAGCAAGCGGCCTGCAGCTCATTCCTCTGTCATCGCCTACGCCAGTCCAGCCACCACCACCTCCTCCACCACCGCAAGCGTCCCAGCCTCAAAACTTCCTCCTCTTGCAGTGCCCCTCCAACAACGGCAGCCAGTCCAGCCTGATTCTCCTCCCCACAGCGAACAACCCTCCACCGGCTCCAGAACCTCAGTCCCTCCCCATGCTTCAGACTATCCAAGCATTCCAGCCTGTGCTTAACCAAAACCAGACTCAGATACCCCAGTTTCCATCTGTATCACAGCAACAACAGATCATAATTACTAACAACAGTAACAATGCGCACACTCCAGTTGCCACACCAACACACAACCTCTCAGCCAGCTCCCTACTTACGAAGCCGATACTGGGGAAGAGCACACGGACTGCACGAGGCAGACGGGGGCGCAAACCAAAAGCTACACTTAAATCAGCCCCAACCCCTGTCAGTCAAACTGCAGACAGAGCTGCTGCAGGAACAAACTCTAACGTGACCAGTGGCACCCAGACAGTTGCTGCTGCTAACACTCTAACAAACTCATCTCTACCTACAACATCCGACACCATTACCCCGACTCTGTTATCCCTCGCCGCTGTAGCCCCCACAGCGGATACCTCAGGACCCTCACCGACTGTTACCATGGTTACACCAGCCACCACAGTAGCTGCAGCATCAGATTCTGCTCCTGTCCCTGCAGAAAGGAAACCTCATTCCACTGTGGAGCAAATGAGGACAGAGGAAACTTTGACAGGGAAAGAGTTTGTGTTGTGTTTTGATAATGAAGAACAGGCAAAGGAGGGGATGAATATTGGGGAGGCCGGGGAGTCATATGTGCTGCAGTTTGAGGGGAATGCATCTGTGGAGGCAATCGATGGAGGAATGGGTGGAGAGGGAAAGTCACTCGTGCTGCAGTTCAAGACAGATGGGCCAGGTGAAGAGGAAAAAGGGGGAGATAAGGGAGGGGTGATGTCACTCCTGCAAGAATGGAGTGGAGAAAAGCAGGATGGGAGACAATCAGGAGGGGACGGCAGCCAGGGGGAGTCATATGTCCTTCATTTCCACACTGAAACACAGGATAGTGGTCCAACCAGTGCTACCTTCAGCCAAGGGCAGGACAACAGCCTGCAGCTTTCGTGCTCATCTACCCAAGGCTTAGTACCCCTTGATGGGCAGGAGGTGGTGTTTGAACTGGGGGGTGAGACCAAGCTGGAACACGAAACTGAGGAGGGCATGCAGATGATGGCCCTGATAGAAGGTGAAGGAGGAATGATAGGAGAGGAGGGCCGAGGTTGCAGTACTGGAAGTGGCACAGTTACTGAGGGTGGAGGAGGTATGGAAAGTATCTTTCAGCTGGAAAGTGGAGATGAAATTGTAATAATTGAAGTCAGCACCAGTAGCTTAAGAGAAGGGGGAATGGAGAGAGGAGGGGACGGGGAAATCTCACAGAGTAGCGAGGTGAAATATGAAGGCATAACAGCAGAGGCCAAGGAAAAGTCTGCAAAGGAAGTGAACTCTGCAGTCAGCTCAGAGGTACAGACATCAGCTGAAGACACGCTGAATGGACCTAGCTCTAAACCTAAAGAGATGCAGTTCTTTAACTGAGAACGGTGTGCATGTTAAGAGACGAGTAAAGCGTATGTATGAGTAAATGCCTCACTTTTTGTGGGCTGTTTGTTAGCACTTTATAGTCAGTTCAGTTCTCATGGAAGTGAGAGAGGACATGCAGTTAGATGAGTACTGTGTTGTAATGCCATGCCAAATGTTATACATTTAAATAGGCTGTACATGGACCTCAGAATATTCCTAAAGATTAGTTTAAATGATACTGTCGTTGGCAGTTTTATTAAGTAAATATGGTTTTTGTGAATAAATGTTGTATATTGCCTACTTTCTTCAAAATGTTAATAGTAACTAATAATTAATAAATCTGTTAATACCTTTTATCGTTTGGATGTTGAATTCTTTTTACTTCTTGTAGGTAGGGTTTCCACATCCTAACAAACAAAATGTGGAACAAAGAGTGTGTTAATATTGTTTAGTCTTATTTCACCTGTTCTTTAGTTTCAGTTCAGGGATACATCCAGAGTTAAGCACATGCCTTTTTGAGGTACATGTGAGACACAAGGTGGGATGACTGGTCAGGTGTCAAATTCATTTCAGTTCATCGACTGCATGTCACCACTAAAGGCATAAGTTTAATAAGAGAAACACTTTTTAAAAAAAATTTTTTTTTAGTAATAGTAAATAGTAAAAGCCCACATCACAGCACCAGAAATACCCTTGAATTATACACTCACCAGCCCTTCTTCTTCTTAGATACACCTTGTGAGTACTGAGTTAGACCCTCTTTTGACTTCAGCACAGCCTTAAATCTTTGAGGCACACGTTCAACAAGGTGCTGGAAACATTCCTCAGAGATTTTGCATCACAAAAATGCATCACAGATGGCATCTGCAGATTTGTCAGATGCATGATGTAAACACGGGGATGGACATGGTCAGCAACAATATTCAGGTAGATACTAATACTCAGATACTGACCTCAATAAATGTGTGTGAATGGGTGCAAATAGGTAAATGAGGCAAGTTGGGTAAAGCGCTTTGAGTGCTCAGAGTTAATAAGAACCAGACCATTTACCATTTACTTGTTACTAAAGAACCAAGTATACCAATAAAATATACCCCACACCATTACACCACCACTAGACTGAATTGTACATACAAGGGAAGATGGTTCCATGAGTTCATATTATTTGCGCCAACCTCTGATCATACCATCTGAATGTTCCAGCAGAAATCAAGACTCATCAGACCACACAACATTTTTCCAGTCATCTGTTCTCCGGTTTTGGTGAGTCTGTGTGAACTTTAGCCTCGGTTTCCTGTTCTTCAGTGACAGGAGTGGCACCTGGTGTGGTCTTCTGCTGCTTCGAGGTCTGATTATTCTTCTCTGATATCTGGCATCAACAAGGCAATTTCATCTAACTGCCACTCACTTGATATTTTCTCTTTTTCAAACCATTCTCCGTAAAGTGCGTGCAACAGAAAATCTCAGTAGATCAGCAGTTTTCTCAAAGACTCAAACCAGCCTGGCTGGTACCAACAACCATGGCATATTCAAAGCCAGTTAAATCACCGTTCTTCCCCATTAGGATACTTCACAAGGTAGTTCTGGCCATGTCTACAGACCTAAATACATTGAGTTGGTGCCATGGGATTGACTGGTTCAATATCTGCATTAAGGAGCAGTTGAACAGGTATACCTAATAAAGTGGCTGCTGTATGCACCATAGCGATTTTGCCACTGTAAATCCATCCAGTGTTAACTGGAACTTGTTTGACGTCACTGCCCTATACAGCGGCCACCGGACGTACGCAGCGCTGTCACGTTGCGTTCGCTATTCACGTAGCAGTTGCGCAGTGCAAGTTTTACGTACGCAAATGGCGTAGGCAGCCACATTGAAAGCGTGTAACGGGCATAAAATAGAGTAAGCTTGTATTCATAATTCCCTTCTTTCTGCAAGAAAACACATGATGGTCATTCAGTAAAACGTGCCAAACGTTCACGGGCTAAAAACCAACAGAAACGCACAGAGCGCGTTTCCCACCTTTCAGCTTGATCTGAGGTACTCTGTGCAGAAGGTAAGCGGAGCGGGGGTTAAATGTGTCAGGAGACCGCAGCACTTCGTAATAACCATATAAGGATTTGAACCAGGTCTTTTCGCTTTCGAGTGTACCTTTGATGATCTCTGTTAAATGTAAAGACGAAAGCCTGATTTATGTGAATTATACAGTACTGAAAAACGGTGCTGCAGGCTGCAAATCCCCCATAATCTCCATCTGCCTTTGTTGCTTGGAGCCAGCGTGGGTGTGCTGTTACAATACAACTACTGGCTCAGTGGAAGCGAAGTCTAGTGCATTTCATAGTTTTGAAATGTATTGACCTATTTTAACTGCTTCACGTTTGTCATACTATATATTAAAATAAACCAGTATTTCAGTGTCCAACAAAATCATCCACAAGCTTTTCACTAACCCCTAGCCCCCAGAACTACATCCGCCTATCCATCCACTCCTCTTTAAGGCTCCCTGTGCAGACGGTGTGGATGCTGAAGTTTGCAACATAAAACAGCAGGCCAGCTGTTTAAGCAAAAAGCCTAAACATGGTGAGGCTGGAGCTTGACCAGGTGGTGATGAGGAGGATGAAGGAGGAGGACATTGAAATTGTGAAAGCCCTTATCAAGGTTTGTATTTAGACAATGCTTTGGTCTTCATAATGTTGGGTATTAAGTCACATCCTTTTGAGGTCTGTGCCCTTTCTTTAAAAAAAAGTGCATGAATTTCTTTGCAGGAGGGCTGCGAGGGCACGGAAAATCGTCTCATCCTCCACATCCTCACTCGCCCACTCTGCCTTTTCATCCTGGCTGTGTTCTCCTCAATTCTGCGTTGCCTTGTCCACTCTTTCATCCTGGCCCTTGCTATTCCTGTCTTCCTGTTAATTGTCTTTCTCAAAATCACCATGCCGCGGTCAACCGGGGTCCTGGGCAGCAGCCGGCCCTACTGGGACTATGTGGGTAGCAGCTACAGAGAGGCACAGGATGATACCCTGCAGAATCCCTACTGCAGGATCAGTGGCAAGACACCATTTTCAAAGAAGGTCAGTCTGTTGACTTGCTGAAAATTCACATTTTTTGAGCACTTTTTACTTAAGACTAGTGGCTAAACATTACTTCTGTTCAGCCAAAGCACCGAGCCAGATCCAAAGACAAGGACAAAGAGACGTCAACAGAAAAGATCACTTCGGAGAGGGAGCAGGCAGCAGGGCAGGTCTGGGTGGCAGAGAGTGAAGGAGACATCCTGGGCTGCATCTTCCGGGAGGGCGAGACACAAGCGGGCATCAGCAGGATCTGCAGGCTGGTGACAGGCTCGTGGTACCGCAGGGAGGGCCTTGGTCGGCTGCTTGTCCAAAGCCTGGAGCAGAGAGAGAGGGAGACAGGGGCACACAGAGTGTATGCACACATCCCCTACCCCTCAAAGGTGGGGGAAGCCTTCTTCAGGAAACTGGGTTATCGCCAGCTTGGGGAAGAAACTAGTGATGAAGATGATAAGGAACTGAAGCAAGAGACTCCTGAGAGAGGGTTTCTGGGCTACCCCCTCACTAAAGTGTTTTACAAAGACTTGTGATTGAGTTTTAATGGACACGTGCAGTTAAAAAGGTAAAGATGTGCATCTGATCTCTGCGGCAGCATGTTCAAGTATTTAATTTATGTAATCTTTGTGTTATTTATTAATTGTTTATTGAATGTGCTGCTATCCCAATGATTCGAGTTTTTCATTTTGATGAAAAAGTGATTCTTTATTTAATCATTCAAAGATAGCATGATCATGCCTCAGCTGTGCTGTTCTCTGAGCATTTGTAATAAAGTAATAATTAAATTTCAAATCTGTTTCCTTAGCTGTGTTTGTGCAGTTCCTTTTCTTAAAAAAAAAATCAACACTGTAAAAGGTGTGTGTGTGTGTGTGTGTGAGACTGCATGCATTTCTTTGTGTGAAACCAAACAGATGTGTAGGAGGCTGTACAGTTACTGTATAGGAAGTATGTGCGGTTAGTGAATATGCAGAATTTATCTACTTTTATCTCTGCACTCCCTGACTGCTGCTGCTCACCTTTGTAATAGCTTGCGGGTCGATGAGACTGCAAAAACAGCACAACCTCAATAACGTTTTCTTCCACTTTTAGTTGTCTTAGTTATATTTTAGGCGATGGTAAAGATATCAGTTGCAAAGACAGAGCATTCTTTAATGCTAGTGTTAATTGATAAAATATATAGTGCTTTAACTCTGTGTTCTTGCTTAATTATATATTTCCTTAATGAAAAGGAAATAAGTCATTATTTTCCATTTTCATTCATTTTAATATATACATTATAAACTGTATTTCCTTTTTTTAAAATTGGAAGCTATTGTGAGTCACAGCATCATAAATGGAATTATTTTGTGCTTTTTTCCATTTAATTTTACTTAATAGTTAAAATACTAAATGTCGATTCATTCTGAAGAAATACTCAAAAATACTGAGTTATTACAAAGATTTAATCAAAATCAGTTATGTTTTCATTTGCATGCAGATTGTAGCACGGTACGTAAAATTTATACATAGGTATTATGACTTAAGCATGTGTGTGGTTTGCAGGTGAATGGCAGTTTATATGACTAAGCGGGGAAATGCACACAACCCCCCTGCTTGAGGCTAACCTTAATATGGTTAGCAGCCCTCACGCTTGCATTGCGAGTCTACCCCACTGCTAACCTCAGACGATGTCAGTATAGCATCAATCTGCCACACATAAACACCACAGGATGTTTGTGCAGTTTTAATGTGTGTGGGAAGGAGGCATATCACACCTGATGTGAAGACAAATATAGGCCTATACTTTGCTGCTAAATCATGCAAGCCAAGCCATAGTGGAAAATCATCGTCCTTTAATTAACTTAAATGACAAAGCTGAAACACCTAGTAACACAGCAGTGTTGTAGCATGCACTAGTAAGTGTGTGGTCAGGGCATTTTCATCTTGTAAAAGCTGTAGTCTTTACTTGTGACACTTTTCGGTCATCATCAGGTTGTTTCCTCGTGACTGTCAAACAGTAGACACCTGTAAGCTGGGCCTCTACCCGCCTGATCTGTAGCTATTATTGTTGTCAGGAAACAGATGTGAGTTCACACACTGGAAAGAAAGTCTGTTTGTGACTGTGGTCATATGCGTCTGCACGGTATGGCTGTGTGAGTGTGTATGTGTGTGTGTGCCTGTGCACACGCGTGAGCAGGGTGTGGGCGGGTGGGTTTCGGAAAGTATGACTTGGCATTTCTTACACCCGGTCCCCGGTCCCCCCCTCCCCATCCTTGACTACAGTTTAGATGCATGTCTGCCCATGCTGTACTACTCCAGCACACACACACACATGCAGACAGTGCACAGGAGGGGTGGTAGTGCACGTGAGCGTTCATGTGTGACTGTGAGATGACCTTGGTCAACTGCGGTCAAACCCAGAGAGGTGGTTGGGAAGTGGTTACATATAGTTTGGCATTTGATCAGCCTCTTGAAGTCCAGAAAAGACACATGCGCTCAAGATCAAATGTGCAGAGACATTAGGCTTAGTGCGCTGTCAGAGTAATGCAATATGATGTGAGGTTGTTCAGTGCATTTAGGCACACACACACACACTCATGAATCACTCTAAATTTGGGGGCACCACACAATCACAGGATAAATTAGATAAATTTGTTCCAGATGATGTATAACATATAGACTGTGTTAATGACATGCTCATACAGATGGCCAACACACACATGCTTGCACACATACACACACAGATGAGCGCCAAAAACAGCCACCCTGGGAAACGGTGAATTCCCCAAACCACAGAGTGCATGAGAGGGTGAGGGGAGTCATGGGAAAGCAGGATGCCTGCATGCAGTGCCACTGAGTGAGCAGACCTGGCCCGAGCTAAAACAGACAGAGCAAAAAAGAAAAAGACGAGAGCAAAATAATACACATCCTGATTTGGCACCAAACCGATGACAGCATCCGAAGGTTCAAAGACTTGTGAAAGAGATTTATCCACACACTGTGGTCGGTCAGCTGGCCAGCCAGTCCGGCAGGCACGTAGGGCGAGGGAGGTCGATTACAGGTCTGCTCCCATCCTGACACAGTTTGGGAAAACCCAGATGAGAATACAAAGTAAGTGTTACGTCTGGGAACGCCTGTAACTCCACCAAATCTTGGGGCCCCTGAGGAAGTGTGTGTGTGTGTGTGTGTGTGTGGTGGGGGGGGCAGCTAGGTGGAAAAAACTGAATAACACTGTGAATCAAGGTGAGACGGTATCTGGAAGATTTTACTTAATGATATGGCAAAAACAAACAGTCGAGAGCCCGTGACTGTATGAGTCCTAAGTGTCTGGAAAGTTCCATCCAGTTGGCTCCATTTACTGACGTCTGTAAAAACTCCAAAGGTTACAAATCACGTCAAACACTCCTCTCATGTGTGGTCACTTGGATTATTTTTTAAAATCTGCGTTGTGTAATCCCCCCCTCTAATAAAATTCCTTTATTGCCCTTCACAAAAAGAATGGTTTCACTTTAATCATTGTTTAAACAGATGTCAAATTCTTTAAATAAACATAAGAATCATGAAGCAATCAAAAAGAAAACATTTGGCCAGTGAGTAATCCAATTACAGCTTTAATTGCTTTGCAGCAGCACGGTGTAATCCAGCCGTCTCTTCTGTATCACGCCCCCCCAAATTATCTTTGAAAAATCGTTCTGTCCAACCAGATGCTGCCTTGTGTTGTATGCAGGATGTTTATGTTTAGAGGTATATCTTCTCAGTTCCCTCCCTTTAACCCCCCAAC
>VVHJ01018071.1:37921-54219 GCA_015107715.1 Tylochromis polylepis
TCCGACCCCCCCCCCCCCCCCGCACACACACACACACACACACACACTTTTGCTGTGTTTAATGTGTTTAAAGGGAGCGTTGACTTATTGTTTATTACTAGAATCATTCAAATTATTTATTAATTGCTTTATAAAATACCAAATTAGCTTTTGATGAAGTAGCTGCGATACACATTGTGTGTACACTCACTTTGTTAGGTTCACCTGTTCAACTGCTTGTAACACTAATATCGAATTAGACAATCACATGACAGCAACTCAGTGGATTTAGACATGATTAAGATGATGATTTAAGTGATTTTGAATGTGGCATGGTTGTTGGTGTCAGACAAGCTGGTCCCAGCAGAAAACTGCTGATCTGCTGGGATTTTCCCACAGAGACATCTCTAGGGTTTACAGAGAATGGTCTTTAAAAAAGAGAAATTCAGATGGTAGGGTCAGATTTGGGATAAACAACATGAAGGCATGGATCCATCCTGTCTTATATCAATGGTATAATGGTGTTGGAAATATTTTCTTGGTACACTGGGGGTTCCTTAGTACCAAGTTTAAACACCACAGCATAACTGAGTGTTGTTGTTGATCATCTCCATCCCTTTATGACCACAGTGTACTTATCTTCATGGTCCTTCCAGCAGGATAACACACCATGTCACAAAGCTCAGATCATTTCAAATTGTCTTCATTGAGGCAGTTCTACATGCAAAAGGAGTTCCAACCCAATGCTAGCAAGATGTAGAAAAAATTAACTTAATTAAAGTTATATGAGAAATGAATCATGTTGTGACCTTTGTTTAATTTATTGCCTGAGGTTAAAGAAGATCGACCTTGTCTGTATTTACAGATTACACAGGTAAGAATCAATCATGAATGCTCTCAAGAAAATAACAACATGTAGCTCCAACGAAGGTTTCTGATCCCCGATAAGCCCAAAGTAATTAAACTCTGTCATCAGCTCACGCGGCTCGCCATTTCTTCTCTTTTGAAACAAAGTGACGCATCACAATTGCTTGGAAGACTACAAATTAGACAGGGAGTGGACATTTTTTATTACTGCATATAAACTTAAACTTGTCATCTGTGTACCACAGTTCATTTACATTCAGGTTACATAAGCTATCATTCAGAGTGGTTATCTGTGTAAGATGTAGGCCACAGCTCCTGACCCTTTGTCTCAGAGGCTCATTGTGTTGAAAGCTTTCTTTCATTGTGACCTTTATAGCAGCTTTGGTGAAACTTGACTCTTCTTTGGCTTCTACAAAGTTGACCAATATAAATATTGCTACACATACTCCTGAAGCTACGAAGTCTCACTGGCTCTCACCCTGTGGTGGGCCGAGTCAGCTCAGTAGGGACACACTCATCATCTCCCTTGACATTTTGGGGTTACACGGACTCCAGGGTGAGCTTGCGGGATGGCCCTAACAAGGTCGACAGGGCGAGGCTGATGACAGCTTGACAGATAGAGGCAGTGTAAGCAAAAGAGACGAGGAGAGGAGCCAACTAGCACGATCAGTCCTGCGAACGCATCCACCTGCCACTCAGTCCACGCTTCTGTAGCAAGAGCTAGAAAGTAAAGCTAAAATGAAGACAGAAAAGAGGAGTAAAGGAGTCAGGTGCTGAGCAAGCCAAGAAGGACCAGCAATGGTTAAGGCAAAACATGCCTGACCGTAAACACGTTATAAAAACTCCAGTTGTTTATTAGTTGTATGTCATTGCATGAGGCATGCCGGCAATGCAATGCATACTCTCTTGCCTCTCTCTTTCACCCCAACACGGTCCACCTTCACTCTTCGTCTTGCTTACAGTCTCTGGATTTCAACCAGCTGATAGATTTAGTTTTTTTCTAGTACCGCTGTGCTTCCTGTGCGCGAAAACCAGCAGCGCAGCAGACTTAAGCACTTCCTTTTCTATACTAAATCCAGTGTGTGGCTCGCTGATGCTTCTCAATATGCAAAACTGATAATCTCAGGTTCTCCCAGTCAGCCAGAATCACCTCTGCCAGTCCTGTTTAAGTAATTAAACCTGCTGAGCTGTAAGAAGCTGCCAGGTGTGAGGAAAAGTTGCAGTGGAAATATTAGGTAATGACGGGCAGAGAGTTTGGCTTCCAAGTTGGGGTACATTTCGTTCATTTGGCCATATGAACGTTTTATTTGGTCAATTAATCTGGCTCTTATATCGGCATCCATTTTTGCAGACCTCATTCTGGTGACAGGTGAAAACCTTTATCAGATATCTGTCTAATATCTGTTACCTAGTGTGGAGTTTTCCAGCTGGTTTTCTCTGTACCCTCTGTCTCACCCTTGTAAAAATGCACTTTTAATAACACTAAAGCATGTCCTCTCAGAGTCAGAAAGAAGGCAAACACTGTATAATGTAAAAGATGTAAAATAAGGAGGTGGTTTGAAGGCAGCAAATGTGATGATGTAGACCTTCACAAAGCTGAAACTTTCCAGCCGAAGTGTGCTTCGTGCAATATTGGTAACACGCAATCTCAATTGCGCTGACATCTAAATACTAGCTTCTTGGATTTCTGGACGAGGGAGTGTGTCTTTCAACTTGACAAATGTTCAAAGGTCTGTCATGACACGTGACTTGGAAGTACATATGTGAGTTAAAATAAACTGAGCTGCATCTCCAGCTCGGTTCAGCAGTTTAGCAGTAGTCCACATGTGTAGCTGTCCTTGTTTCTCCTGTTTTCATCATCCCTGCTATCTGTCCTTCTGGAGCTCCAACAGATTTGCACCTCGATCAACATCTTTGTGTTGGCACTTGATTGTCTCAGCGGTCCACACCATGTGTTTCCATTTGTCAGGCTGTGGTCTTCCTTTAACGCCCAACCTGAGTGTTACATGAGCTTTGGTTCCCAGAAACCGGCGCATCCCAAACGGCCATTGCCAAAGGAGATAACAAATGTTTTCACGTAAACATTCGGTATTGTGTGACACAGCTGATACGTGGCCGTGATCTGAGATTAAAAAAATAAGTACAGAGAGTGTGGGAACAACAGGAGTCAAGTGTGAAGAAAGCAGATCTGACTGTAACAGCAAAGATGAAAGGGAAAGACCAGGTCCAAGTGACACAGCACAAGAAAGGGAAAGGTAATCTGCACAAGGGCCAGAGATAAAATGAGATGAGGGTAAATGGGCAAGATGGGTCAAAGTGTTCCATCAGATTGTGCTGCTACAGGCCTGTGGGCGCCAAGGCAGCCTGACTTTTGCATTTGGAGGGCTGTGGAGTGCAGATAGTCAGAGGGAGGTGATGATTTGCATGGTTTGTAAATAGATGGGCCAGAGGTCTATTTATAAATCTATCTGGAGTGGTCCTTAGCAGGGGTTAGCACAGGCCCCACCAGCATGCACACACTCACGCACTGCGCATTAGCAGCTCGCTACCAGCAGGGATCCAGTCCAAATTGAAACTGTGATATTGTGAAAAGTTTAAAAAGTGAATTTAAATTTCTCTGCTGCATTTGCTGCACATTAAATGGTGCTTTCACCATCTAATATCTAGCAGGGTGAGGACTGTGTCATGTTTTGCTTAAATACTACTGGATGGATGCAAACTACTGGACAGTTAGCATCACAGCATGACTGAGTGGCGGCAAATGTGAATAAAGGCGCCATCAGCAATCCCGTGACATCCATTTGGAGGGTTCTGTATGCAGGCTTGCAGGTAATCTTTCAACAAGCAATTGTTCTCTGTGACAGATACAGGACAGCTCTCTCCAGAATCCATATTGAGGCCAACTAGCCACTTGCAGATTTCCCACAAGGTGTGTTTCATTGTCAATAAGTTACCTACAGTGGGCATCACTGAGGACAGCATGAAGGGGTTATTTTAGCCCTAAAATCCTTTTCTCTCTTAGTATAGGTGCCATGCCTGTGATTTTCATCACACCGGCATGTAAGAAGATCATGCTGGTATGTATCACTGTCAGACTGTATTGTTAGTCCAATTTTAGATGTGCTCCTGCTGCTCCACCTGTTGCTTCAACACCACATCCAAGATGTCATAATTTCCATAGGTGTGCTTGTCTACGTGCTGTATGCAATGCTCTCTAAACAGAATAAAGTCTAGGTTGCTTTGCAGTGTCTTCAAATTTAGCTTTTTGCAGTATGGTAAATGGCCTGTATTTTGTATAGCGCTTTACTTAGTCCTTAAGGACCCCAAAGCGCTTTACACATTCAGTCATCCACCCATTCACACACACTGGTGATGGCAAGCTACATTGTAGCCACAGCCACCCTGGTGCGCACTGACAGAGGCGAGGCTGCCGGACACTGGCGCCACCAGGCCCTCTGACCACCACCAGTAGGCAACGGGTGAAGTGTCTTGCCCAAGGACACAACGACCGAGACTGTCCGAGCCGGGGCTCGAACCAGCAACCTTCCAATTACAAGAAGAACTGCCAACTCTTTGAGCCACGATCGCCCCAACCAGCATCCTCTGCAAATCCCCTTATCAACCTGTCTGCTCTGTTTTACTACTTATATAACACATGAAACACCAATAATTTATTTTGTGTAAACAAAAATTCCAACACAAATCTTTATTAGCATTATAATACAGCTTGTTGTTCAGACGTCACTCTTTTCTTGTATTAGTTTCATGCAAACACACATATTTACAAACATTCACATACAGAAATATATACAATGAAGTTGTACTTTGAATATTAAGGGTACTTATAAAAATATGAAAAAGCTGAAACAGTTTCATAAAAACAAAGTTTATCTCTCCCCTCTTCCTTCCCTGAGGAGCTCTTCTTCTACCCCTCCCCTCTCCCTCATTTTTCTGGCTTCTTTCTCCGCCTCCTCTGCTTTCTTCTTCTCCTCTCTCTCCGTCTCCATCAGCCACGGCCCTCCCAGATAGCTCAGGATCTCCTCTGGACTCCCTCTGTGCTTGGGCTCAGGGTGGAGTAGCTCCTTCAACAGAGTCATCACTAATGGGCTGAGGCCCTCAAACTGTGAAGGAGGAGGATTGTCTCTTTGTTTTCTCTCCATAATAATGTAATCATCAGCGTCCTCCTCACCCCTCCACTCACCATCTCGCATTTTCTTGTCACATTCGGCCTCACGGTCAAACCACTCCTTGTATTTTCGGTAGCCACGGTCATCATGAGTGCTCTCCTCCCAGGGGAAGCAGCCAGTTAGCAGGCAGTAGATGAGGACACCAAGAGCCCAGCTGTCAATGAAGGGCTCTACTGATATCCAGATGTCTTCTACCTCTTCTTCGGTTCCTTCAGTCTGCCTTCTCTCCATCTCCTTCTCAGCCTCCTTGACAGGTTCCACCTCAGGCGTGCAGAAGGGCGACTCGTACCAGACAGCTCGAACGGTGGTGCCGATGGCTCGGGCGAGACCAAAGTCCCCGAGTTTGACCCAGCGACAGGAGCTGTCACAGAGGAAGATGTTCTCAGGTTTGATGTCACGGTGGACAAAGCCCAAAGAGTGGAGGTGTGTAACTGCACTGCTCAGCTGGGACATCACCCTCTGCACGCAGTCTTCATTCACCCCGGCCTGAAACGGACAGACAGTATGACTGAGTGATGACCCAATATCAGACAATTATTGTTATTTTTATATAATATTTTATAAGACAATTAGGCCAAGTGGAGTCTGGTAGGAAGACTGTGTTACTGGCACTGAGACAACAAAATCCGCGTCACTAAACTGGTTGGTGACGCATTTGGAAATCCCTGTTTAACTTCATGTACTCTCTCTTCATTGAGTGAGAGCGGGCTGTCCTTATTCTTATCAGCCCTTCATTGTGTTATTGGCAGAGACACAAACAGGGAAGTAGGTGAGCTGGAAGCTGTTATCAAGCATGTCTTAAGTTTAAGCTTTTAGAAATGGGTGCTCAAAAAGTACAAACTCCCAAAAGAATAAAGAAAAATGTGTGGAATAATATGCCAATCTTTATGAATACAGTTAAACACTGTGCATGCTGCTGCAAATCTTTACCGTGTAATACAGTATTTTTTTCTTTGGAGACTAAATGTTTAAGTTCAAATCTTCACTGGTATAACTGATGTCACAGTTATTTCACTTATATCTGTCTTCAGACTTTGATTGTTGTGGATGTGTGATGCAGTTTGTGTGGCTGAGATCAATGTTAAGGTTTAGCTATAGACTCCTATAGTGACTAATCACACCTGGTTACTGTTGACCTTCAGGGTTTTTGTTAAAATATTGAATACTGCAGTGTTTTTTAGCTGATATGTCATAGTCTAAGAAAGATAAGAAACTGAATTCAGTGTAGGTGATGTGAGTGAGGACATGCAGTTATGTTATACAGTAATATATGGAGATTACAGCAGGAACACTTAAACAACAATACTGTAATTCTGTTCACAGTAATAAACTGCTGTAGGTTCCAATAGCTGCACCATAAAGGTAAATCCTTGCAAATACAGCTGCCAGTACTGCCAGGTTATGGTTAAGTAAAAGTCTCTGCAAGCTGAGGTTGCATCCGTGCACGATAAACTTTGCAGACTGCTGATGATTCAGATTTATCTCTCATGGGAACGCCAGTATATAGTTTTATTATCTGGATGATTTTTAGCAGGCAGTGCTTTTTTTGTACTATGGATAAAATGACTAGAATATTTGGATTCTGGGGTTTATGAAGCAAAAACATCAGCTTGTTTAACACTTGTATTAAGTTTGCTGCTGTATATGTTTTCTGTTGTATTAGTAGGGTACACATATAATTTCTTTCATGCCACACATCAGCCAAACTGACCTCGGACACTATAACACTGTAGAGGTCACCATATAGACCGGCTTGCTGGGCAAACACATAGTAGGATGGCATGGAGAAGAAGATGCCCAGGGCTCGTGTCAGAGACGGATGGGTGCAGTAAGAAAGGGACAGATTGTATTCACGCAGGAAAGAGGTGAGCGAGGTAGACTGACGAGGGAAGAACTTCAGAGCCATAGGAGTTCCTGATGAGAGTAAACCAAGATGAAATCTAATTAGCTTTAATATTCCCTTTTAAACAACCTCGCCACCTGTGGCATGTGAGTGTTGTCCATCACAGACACTGTGAACAAATATAACTTCCCCTTTGGGAAGACCATGTTTCACAGCTACACCCCAGTTGCAGCAACTTTATCCGAGAGAATGTAAGAAAGCTCTTCATTAGAGTAGAACAGAATACTGTCAAAAGAAGGCTCTGTTCTCATGTTACTGCAGAGCTAACCCCACAAAAAAACATGTAGCTTCTTTACTAGAGGGAAAACTCAGTCTGAGGTGCTCAGGGACACTTTTGCAAATATTTCAGATAGGCAGCGAGTTTAAACGTGGAAAAATGTTTAGTTAAAGAAGCTCCCACTGAACTGAGTCTTGCACTAACCTCTCTTTCTGTGCACAGCCAGCATAACTTTCCCATAGGATCCTTCTCCCAGGAGCTTCACCATCTGAAAGTGTTCAGACACTTTCAGATTGGGCATGGATTGTGCCGACAGAAAACATAGCTCGTCGAGTTTCTGAGCTGCTGCAGCCTGGGAACATATGAAAGCACACACACATAAATCCAAACTGATGAAATAAGATCCGCAGCTTGAGCGGCATGTGTTGATGTTATTGATAGATAACTTCAGAGAATGAAGTCTGAATCTGAGGGTGCACGTTCAGATGTGTTACCTGAACCTGGAGCATGACAAGACCTCGAGACTTAAAACCTCATACATCACATTAGTTGCAATAGTAAAAATTGTTTTTCTCATTCTATGCAAGTTTATTGGGTCTCTATTTAGGTTTAAGATGTTTGTGCCATCCCAGCAAACATTTGGCAGAAAATACTGGAACATATTGGGGTATATAGACACTCCAGACATCAGGATGTCCTATCAGGATGATCAGAACATTTGGCAGCGTGATTTAGTGTTCATCCCTATCGTTATTTGTTGCTTCATGAAGTCTCACTCATGATGATTTCCTTTGAAGTAGATCCCCCGCCACACAGCCCATAACACCAGGATGAGTGTGAACAACTAAGACAAGAGCTTAACGCAAAAGATAAAGAGACTCCAAAAGGATAACATATTTTTATTCTTGACCTTCCACATGTTGCATAACTGTGATGTCCCTGCAAACACCTAGTAACATTTGCTGTGCTGGTATCAATCAATATTTCTGGTTTGAATTAATATAAGCCTGATTACTATTACAGAAAAAATTTCCAATCACTTACAAACCTGGACATGATATTCCAAATGATTGGAAATTTGATTAATTTCAGCTATTAGTCATTTTTAAGGAAACTGATTGACTTGATGTGCAGCCAAAAATGAAAAAAAAACAAACCCTGAAGGTTTTGACCAGCCTGAGAGCACTACGTTGAGCAGATGAGCTGTATTTTAAACAGACTGATGATGGCCTGTTTCAGGATTGATACTGCAGAGATTAGTGCTGCAGGTGCAACAACAGGCTCTGGTCTGCAGCAACTAAAACATTTCATATCGCAAAGAGGATCAAACATGAAATTTCAGACAGCTTCCACATGGATGAAAGCAAAATTTTGAAATGTTTTTAAGCACATTTCCGTAAGTTTAAGACTCAGTGGGATTTCGTTACCGGAGCTGTTAACACGAGTTGAAGTTATTGCATTGTCAGATTCTTCTGCTGCTCCTCATTCCACGCATGCTCAAGTGAAAATTAATATCATTTATTTTATCTAGGTCACAGTTTAGCCGAGTGATTTAGTGACTCCTACACATTAATCACACAGAAGCATCTAAGACACTGGCTGCATGCTGATATTTGCCATGTTCTAATACACTAAGGTGATTATTAATTAAATCCCTAATAGTTAATAGCTTTTGGCACAAAGCAGTAAGTGTTATAATGTTTTAATGTGGCTCATCACTAACTAATTTGAAGTCCATTAGAAGTGTCAAGCATCGGGAGCTGAAACGCCACCTAATAATACAGTCTGCAGCCAAAGAGAAATGCTGCAGTAAAAAGTCATCAGTGCATTCATGTAACGTCTGCATGCCATCCCATCAGCTAGAGGCAAATGATTAAGGCATTACAGAAAACCTCCAAACTGTCTGCATATGCTCGATATAACTGTTTTCTTGACATTAGTTTTTCCTTCACATGTTGCCATTATGAATTTGATTAAACTCACAAATATGTCTCTGAACTAGTTGTAAAGGTTTGGCTCGACAGGAATAATGTGCAATACTTACGGTCATTTTCTGCTCAGTATGATGATCTCTACTCAGTTTTCTCTGCTCTTTTCAGCATCTAATCAAAGACTCTTTGAAATCTCGACAGGCTCCTGTTAGGGAGCTGCTCTTCAGGGCTGGAGATCTACTAAATGTTCGCAGCTAGACTGATAATCAAAGTGGATATTTTTGCCTTTGCTCCCTTCCATGCAGTAGCACAGCTGACTTTATAAAGGAGGCTTATAGATGTTTACTGGAGACCAGGATATTGGCTGTGTGCTTCTCCCCATGAGACACATGCTTAACTCCCTCCCTTTCTTTTCCTACTCTTATGCCAACACTCTCGCTCTCTCCGCCTCTGGCCTGTTATGTTGGCAAATACGCACAAACCAGCTACAAGGCATTTCAAACCTCCCACTCCCCATGTGCCCCTCTCTACTGCACAGCACTGCTAATATCCCACCTCTTCCAATCTGTCAGTCAGCCTGACCACATTAACCCATCGCTCTCCTGCCTCCCCTCTCCTCAGCTGTCATTCACCTTGTACACCCTCGTTTTCCTTCCATGTCTCTTTCTCACCCTCTCAGCCTGTCTGAGTCAGTGAATTCCCCCCACACAGTATAGGATTCCTCTTTTAATCAACAGGTATGCTGGAATGATTGGAATAGGCCAACAAGCTGTATCCATGATCCCTGAATCTTACTGGGATTACAGCATATAGTTACAGAGCATTTTATTGTTAAATGTTGATGTTCTCTCTTCCTTATCTTTTATATATGTCACTTTTTAATGGATGCATTTAAAATAGATCAAAATTCAAATTGACTAAAATATAATCATCACATCCATTAATGGAGGTTTTCATCAGTCATCCTAATTCCTCTTCTTGTCACACACCACTATCTGACTTACTCTCTTTTCACATATTGATCATCAGACTCATATTAATAAAATCTGAAACCTTGCTTTAAAAGAAAAACATCAAACTTAATTCTGTACTTGATCTAACTGCCAGCTTTATTTTCTACTTAACACCAGCTGTAGGTCAGGCCTTTCCTCCAGCTCCATAGCTTCAACACCCTCCTCCTTTTTCTGTCTGCTCAGATAGATTTCCCCTGGTACTACATACTATAGACATATTCTTGCCACTGGATTGTGGATTGTGCATTATGTAACACAAACACTGGCTGCTATCACAACAGGCCAGTCCCTTCTTATGTTACTAACACCACTGCTTGTGTTCAGCTGGTCATCACCGACGGGTGATGACGGGTGTGCCTGCACCACAAGGCTCTTTGGCCCCTGCTGTGACAACCAACTTCCCCACTCCACCAACAAAACTCTTACTGCTCTCATTAAGTTGATGCCAAGAGGCAGTCAGTTTCATTCACAAATACTGTTTGTAAGATATGCATGTAAAAAATGCAGATAGATTGCTTACTTGGTTGCTGATGATGTTTCACACAAACTTTCAGCTTTGCTTTACTGGCACATTACATGATATACAGTGTATATAGATATATATACACAATGTGGACCCCATTTGTCCAGGTTCCCTGTTCTTTGAGGGAATGGTCTGTGCTTATTATACAGAGAGGGGACACATTAAAGAAAAATCCTGAATCCTTGACCCCTGCAGAGAGCATCTGCTGGAGTTATGCTCTGGTTGGGATCTTTTCTGGCACGGGTTAGTCTTCTTTGTCTCCCAGAAGAACGGGTCAGTGCAAATCAGTACAAATAGTCCAGCGTCACCTTCATCCTGCGATGACACATTTCCATGCTAATGAAAGCAGTCTCTTTCAGGATGTCACTGCCCTTATCCACTGGGGTTTGTAAGTATGTTAAGTATGATGATGATGGTAATCACATCATCCTAACCAAATCATTAATATCAGGCTTCAGTAACAGAAATAGTGCACAGTCACCTCACAAAACAGCCTGACTTTCTTATGCATTTCAAAATAAAAGAATCCTGTTTCTTTATTATTTTATTTTTTCATCTATGCATAGGACGTTTTGTCCTTATTTTCTGTTGCATTGATGAAAGTTCATATTAAACATGGCTAAACCTTTAAATAAACAGGTCAGTGCGTGTTAAAGTGATCTATATGAGCCAAAAGTTGCTCTAAAGGCTTGGGTTATGACATTTTTTTTCCTATTGCTGAATCTTTGTGATGTCACAGGGATGTCTTGATATGGTCGTGAGACTGTTGTGGCAGCCAGTCAAAATAAGGTTAGTTTAACGACAAGCTAAAGCAGCTTGTTTCAGGCAGTGGATGAAAATGAGGTGTTTCACCAAGGCTGAGTAGAACCATGCAAAATCATGCAAAGCTAGTTTGATACAGTCTAAGTGTAGGAAAAAAAACTGAAAATAGGCAAATACAACCGACTATATGCATCACACAGTTCTCGGTGATGATAATGTAAAAAAATATTACAAGGCAGTCCACTTCTGAGACATCATTTGATGGGTTTATCTCAGTAACACGGTCTTCTCACAACAAGAAGGTCCTGGATTTGAATCCTTCAGCTAACGGAGGCGTTTTTTTATCTGGAGTTTGCATGTTCTCCCACTGTCCGTTTCTCCCACATTCCAAAGATATGTTAGTAAGCATGCCAAGTTAACTGGTGATTCTAAATTGGCCCTAGATGTCAATGTGAGTGTGAATGATTGTCTCTCTCTCTCTCTCTCTCTCTCTCTCTCTCTCTCTCTCACCTTGCTCTAGTTCATAATAAAATAAAAATGTCTAAAAAATGGTTTGCTTCAGTTAGTTTTGAGTTGATACATTATCTTTCAGTCAGTTTATCTTGGGGCAAAGTAATAGTTAGGGACTGAGCAGTCGATAAGCAATATATTATAGGTTCAGTTTTCAAAGGAACTGGTTTTCATCTCCACACTCATCGCCAAAACGGGAATGAATAAATAAATAAATGGAAGTAACTGTATTTACTGAATAGCTGGGAGCTCAAAAGAGGTCAACAAAACAAACTAATACAAACTAATACAAGAGGGAATTTCAGCATGATGACAAATTATTAATTCAAGATTCAATTCAATTCAAAATGACCTGATACGTAAACAATGTTGCAGGGTTTAGCCTACAAACAAATACCTACTCGTAAAAAAATGTTTTTTTTAGTAATAAACAAATACCTGCACATAAAATGAACAGAAATAGATCTGAGAGTTCATTTGTCAGACAAGAAACTACAGTGATGAATGTTATTTACATCCAGAAAGTGATGGCACAGGCTCTCGAAAGAGGATCTTGTGAGAGTTTCGGTGTTAGTTTGTTTGATTCCTCCTCTTTAAAAGGCCCTCCTCAGGCTGGGTGCAGTCCTTGCTTTTAGAAAAAACAGTAATGATTCTCTCCTGACACGGCTTGGGGGAGTGGGCACAGAGGTAATACTAAATAAAGTTTCAGTGTGACATAATAGTGGAACGACATCTGTCAGAATAACTAATACTTGTTATAATCACCGGCATTTTGCTTGTCTTCATAAGATTAGTGTTTCCAAAGCAGAGCAACATTACATTACAGCCATATAGTTTGCTTGAGTCACGCTGCAATGTTTTCTTCAATCCCCTCCTCCCTGGAGAGAAGGGAAAGATAAAGGGATAAAGAGATGAAGGATTAAAGGGGAACTTGTAACACACATGCATGCCAGCTGTTGTTCTGATCCAGGAGGCTTGCAGGGTATTTTTCTTGATCCCAGGGAAGGCAAAGCTGGTCTGGTGTCACACCAGATAGTTCAAGGATGCCTCTCTGTGGACGCTGAGGGTCATTGCATTTTTGGGGAGAAATTGTTGCTGCACGTTAAATTTTAAGATTTACCACAGAAATTTATGGTGTCACTTTTCATGTTTTCATTCATTAAGAAGTGAAATACTTCCTGCTCAAATATGTCTCAGTATTTTCCACATAATCAGTGTGCTTATGGGTCTTCTCACTCTGACAAGAAGGCTTGTATTCAATTAAACACAACATTAAAGCAGAGTCTTAGTGAGGAAAGAGTTATGCTTATGCTTGGCTTATTGACCACAGTGGATGGATTCACTGTGGTCCATCTAAGTGGCATGAAAAACAAACAAAAAATTTTACATTCTCGTTTATTACCAGAACATGGGTATTTATATATTTATATTTTATATTATTTTCATCTTGCCCTATGGTAGCTGGGATAGCCTTCACCCCCCCCCCCCCCCACCCCCCAACCCTGATAAGGACAAGCGGAAGAGGATGGATGGAGGGATGGATATTTTATCATATCAAAATGACATATCTGATAATTGCAGCTCCAACGGCTTCATTTCCTGTTTAATATCAGATACTTTAACACTTTTGATTGCTATTTTTCATTTTCCTGTGTGATACAGTGCTGTCAATAATTATTTTGAACTGCTCTGTATATATATTTATATTTATTAAAAGAAAGAAAATGTTGGAAACATTTATGCCCATAATGGTGGCATAGTGAAAATGATGGCATGTTTCTTTTTGAAATCAAGTTTATTATAGTAAGATGAAAAAACCCCAAAAAAACCCTAAATATGAAAAGACAACATTTTAGTTAGCTGCAATGGAATAAAATACAACTAAAATAAAGTTTATATATATATATATATATATATATATATATGATTTCAAGATTGAAACTCAAAACTAATGAAAAATTAAAGCCTGGAACTACTCGGAGTGGTGTGTGACCAAGTGTATTTAAGTTCAGTACTGAAGTATAATTTTCATGTACTTTTGTGTTTCTGTGTTTCTTTCTTTCTTGTTAATCTTTAACACTGACTAAGTTACTGTTAAAAATATAACACTGTCAAAAGTGTTAATTTAACACTCAAAAGTGTGGACCTATATAGACACTTTCTAGTGTCAATTTAACACTGGAGATTTTGCAGTGTAGGTGAGTGTAATGATGTAAATCAACCAGTAAAATGAGATCTTTGCTTTTACACTCAGCTCTCTTCACCATGACGGACTGGTACAGTCTCCACATGACTACAGCTGCGGCTCCAATCCATCTGTCGATCTCTCGTTTCCCTCTTCGCTCACTTGTGAACAAGACCCTGAGATAACTAAACTCCTCCACTTGGGGCAGTAACTCATCCCTGACAGAGAGTGGACACGCCACCCTTTTTCCAGCTGAGGTTTATGGCCACAGATTTGGAGGTACTGATTCTCATTCCTGCTGCTTCACACTCAGCTGTGAACTTTGCCAGCTGGAGACCACCACCTGATGGCTAACCAAGTCCGATAGGACTCCTCCTTCAGCTTGATGGCTCCCTTCTGGGATTACCACCACAACAGGCACCAACCACCTTGTGGCCACAGCTCCTTGCTGCAGCCTCAGTTATGGAGGTGCAGAACATTGTCCATTCTGACTCAATGTCCCCAGCCTCCCTCAGAATGCTGTCGAAATGGGAGTTGAAGATCTCCTGAACCAGGGCCTCTGCCAGGCGTCCCCAATGCAGCCCATGTTTGGGTGTGCCAGGTCTGTCCAGCATCCTCTCCAGCCACCTGATCCAACTCACCACCATGTGGTGATCAGTTAATAGCTCAGCTCCTCTCTTCATCCAAGTATGCAGAACATACAGCCACAGATACTGACCTCAATAAACAGCTTGGGTATCTCTCAACCTCACACACTCAGGCTCCCACCCCATTTTATGGTTACCTCTGGGGACATGGGATGTCCCCAGAGGTAACATTCAATGTCCTGCTCATCAGCCTCAGTAGTCCTGACTGCTGCCCAACACACAATAATGCCATGAAAGCATATTTTCAAGCATGCAAACATTTACAAACATTGCCAGTCATTCTGAATGCCTTCTCTCTAGATGTAAAATGAACTTATTATTTATTTTAGTTACATAGTGTCTATATACCTTTCAGATGATCTGCAAAAATAATTTGGGCACAAAACAAATTTCACAGTTCAAAAACTTGTAGACTTCATTATATACTACACTATATGCAATGTGGTATCTCTAAACTAAGTTTGTTGGATATGAACTTTCAAGAAATGCAGCCAAAACTGTTGTTGTTTCTATTTACTTACACAGCATATTTTGTAGAATTTACTGGAGTCACCACCAAGTACTGCTGGGATTACTTTGAGGACAGCAGCATAGTGCAGTCATATCTCAAGTCTAATAACAGAAGACAGGACAAGATCAGTAAAAAAAAACCCAAAACAATTTCCCAAAGCAGAAATCACACAGGAAGTAAAACAGGTTGGTCTAAAGTATGATTAAACTTCAGCATGATTAATAAAAATGACAGTGGAGGTTATTAAAGAAATTGGAAAACCAAAATACCTACCAAATACAACCAAATTAGACTAGCGCATATAGTGCTTATTAATAAAAATATTCATTTAAAAACACCATCTACTGCTACGTCTGAATGTTTGGTGTTGCCACCTTCAGCTTAAGCCTAAAGAGATGCGTGTTTAAAAAAAAAAGACCACCTAAATCAAATGACATGATTACATGTTTGTTAAAAGCTACCCCCAAATTTTTCTAATCTAGTTTGTGAACGTCTTAAATTTGGCTTTGACAAAAATAAAATGACCATTTCATATGGTTTAATTTAAAATTATGAGGGCATTTGTATGACCTAAGATTCACTCTCTCAATCTACTTCTTTGTCTTGATGCATGCTCAATCATCCAGGTAAGTAAATCCCCAAAAAGCTGATTCTGTTCATCTGGACGTAGCGTTTACAGTGGGAGAAACGTTTCATCACCCATCACTCATCCAAGTGACTTCTTCAGTCTCAGCTGACTGCAGGTTTCCCCAATCTTATAAACAGCAGATTTGCATAATGACTGAAACTAGCACCACTGAAGGAACAATGGGCTAGGAGGTCAGTTCCTTGATCATTAATATGCAAATTCTCATGACCATTGATCAACAACTACCGATCAAAGCCCAGTGATCAAAGGCCACTGATCAATGCCCATGAGTGCCATTCACAGAGAGTTGGGGAATGACTGCAATCACAGCATTGTAAGATGGTGAAAGATGTACCCTTAGGCGCCCTCCTCGGTTCAGAGACGGTCTTTCTGAGGGGCAGATAGCAGTGAAGGGGTGAATGGGGCCACTGCAGC
>VVHJ01018072.1:7018-17645 GCA_015107715.1 Tylochromis polylepis
AGAAAGAAAGAAAGAAAGAAAGAAAGAAAGAAAGAAAGAAATAAGTGGCAACTAAAACTGAAAGTAAACAAGTAAATAGTGAGTTAAACTGAAATACCTTCCTGTCTCTTTGTAAGGACCTTCTTGCAATTTTAAAAAGGGAAACATTCCCCAAATTTAATCTCAGCAAGACCAGCCTTCGCTACTCAGCCTGCTTGAAGGCAGAGGAGGCAGTCTACTGGGGTGATAACTGATAATGACCACTCAGTGGTCTGAATTTAGTAAAAAGGTGTTGAAAAATAATAACACAATAACATACTAACATTTTATACATGATGCTCTCCAATAAGATGAGTGCTTTTAGTATAACCGTCTTACATCGTGTGAAAACACTATATTGGTAGATGCAAGCCAAGTTTTAGCCGATCACTCCCTGAGCACACGCTTAAATTATAAATGCTGCTTCTTTTTTTTTTTTACTCCGTCCTGTTTTTGAGGATGTCCATTAATTGGGAAGTTGGTGGTCTAAAACCTCCTTAGGCAGGCTGTATCCCAAACTGTTCCGATGCATTGTGTGAGTTTCTATGATAGAAACATTGAACATAACACAAGCTGCACTCGGCCTGCAATTTACGGCCCTCTGGGTGGTTCACTAAGGCTCAAGAAGTACTCTATAAATGCCAATGCATTTTTATCAAATAAGAGTTATAATCTCTACAGAATCATAACAAATTATACAAGGCTGACTATCAGTTATAAAACTGACTAAATCAGCATTAGTGCACTTTGGTCACTTTCGGAAGTCAGCCTTCAGCATACCATGACCAAATATGTATCTATTTAGGCGCTATTTGATTTTGTACTGGCCTTTGGGTTTAATACGGCATACAGTTCCAGCTTCTACGATTAATGACTGAGCCATTCATCTACCCCCTGGATCAGATGTCTCTACAGCTACCGGCAGTAAGAGAGTGAGAGAAGCACTGAGAGAATGATGGAGACGTATCAGGGTTTCAACCTTGCTGCTAGTGTAGATATGAACAGCCATTTCTGGGTAGGGCCTGTCTGAAACCCAATTCCACCACATCTTTAAAAGCTTCAGGAAGTCCCACTGGACTCCATTCAGTTACTCGTGCCACAACCAATTTCCCCTCCGAGCCATTTTACCTTCACCATTTGTCCTCTTTATAGACTAGGTGAGGCAGTGTGTCCGGATCTTTCCTCCCACCCAGTGTTTTGCCACTGTAGGAAAACCTTTAATAAGAACAATTCATGTAAAATAAAAAAACAACAAAAAACAACAAAAAAAATCCAACAGAAATGTATGTAATAAGATGATAAGACTAACAAATGTTTTAATACAGAAACTATGACAGTCATGCTTCCTACCAGGACAACAGGAAGATTTCAGTTAGGTTTGCAGCTTTGCATCATATTAAAATGATTGTACAGAGTTTCTCCAGCACTGTTATGGGAATACAGCCACAATGCCGCTGTCAAGAAAAGTTTTATTCTTCTCCTTTTCATTCTTGAACTGAAAATGCAGACTGTCATTCAAAACCTGAGTGAGTTTCATGACCCAGAAGTCCTTGAAACGTTGACTTAGAATATGCCATTGAATGTGTCATTTTGAAAATGTCTGATTGTCACTCAGGAAATAGGTTCTGCTTCATTTCCCCCAAAACAGCTTTTTCTTTTTTTTCTCTTTTTTTAAATGGAGCCAAGTGGCTTACAATATACTAGGGGGCTAATATACAAAGTTGATTAATGAAATTCATGTATGAATATGAATTTGTTCTTATCAAAATTTTGAAAAACTAACTACAACAACCAATGACAGTTAACCATAATGTAATCAGCCAGGGCAATAGTAAGTTACCCTGGTAAAATTAACAATGCATATTTTTCTCTACTCCGTTGTAGGCATGAACTGGCTCCTTTTGTATAACTGTTTTCAACACATGGTCTATGTGCTGGTTCACTAAGATTAGCAAACCTGTGGTAGTCAGGTAGGTAACTTTATATAATTCGTATTTGTCTAACACTGGGTCTTGATGGAGGCCCCTCCACTATCTGAAACAAATGGTCTCAGTTGATCTCTCTTCAAGCCTTTTATTTTGATTGACTGCCCCTCTCAAACACTCATTCAGAACTGTGTCCCAGAGAACAATCACATTAAGCCTCAGTCAGGCCTACAGATTGGTTGCCGCCTCCCTGGTAACCACCAGTCATTACCGAAAGACGCATTTCCTGACTGGTGGTGAGTGGTCGCCGCTGAAGTTCCTGGTTGTTGCAAAGAGAATACTGCGCCACAAACCTCTTTGTTGGCCTTTTGTTGGCTAGCAGATTGCTGCAGCTACATGGAAGGTACCGACTTCCAACAGCAAAACTTGGCAAAAGTTCAAAAAGTGGAAAAGTAGAATGTTTGCTTTCAAAATTAAAGTGCACATTACTCCTACAAAATATCAGTTTCAAAAGCAGCTACTTCAACTTTGAAGGCTGATGCTCTCAGTTTCTGATTTCTCAGTTTTACAGCCAGTTGGCGAATAGTTGGTGGGTGTTTTATTGTTATTAGATAACAAGTCAATGTCATCCAGGCAAACTATAGGTACATAGGTACCTGTGGTTGCCAGGAGATTGCCGGCCAATCTAGGACTGTGTGAGGCCTTACGATATCCACATTTATATAGAGGAAAGAGAAACCAGGATCTGGAAGTTTTGGTTTAAAGTAGTGTGAGCCTACCTTTTGCCATGTTTAATGTGCTGTTGACCAACAAAACACTAGGGGCCATCCTGCTTTCTCACTAATGGAAATGTTACCTTTGGATTAAACTTGGAAAATTGTGGAGGTTGAAATGACAAAAGAAGCCCACTAGCTCGCTCTGAGTACTCCAGACATTTACCTGCTCTATTGTTACATGAGCTCAATCAGACATCACAAAGACTTTGTACTAGGAAGCTTGTCAAGTTTGATCCAACTAATTCAGACTTTTGTATTCTCACACACAGCATGTCCTCAAAAGTCAGTGCTGTGGTGTATGAACAGCTGTTGCTTGTAAAAGAAGACAATCATTCAACAAAAGACAAAAATTGTTTTTGCTGAAAATACCTATAAAAAGCATTTAGATTATGACTGTGCCAGGCTTAGTGCTGCCTCTTATGCAGGTGTATTATATGTTGTATGCAGTGTACGATGTGATATTCCCATTCAACTATTACCAGATTGCCTTTTTTGCCCCATCTAGTTGCTCACATGAATCTCAGTTAGTGGCTATGAAGAACAGTCTTCCAGAAACTAACCGCTCAACGTGCAGTTGGTGCTTCATATGCATAATTTAGCACAGAAGACATAAATGTGTCAGTCCTGAATAAAGCAGTTGGCTTTACTCTGAACATCTGAGCTAATTATCAACCCCATACAGTCTCATGCAGCACAGCGGATCCACCCTCCACAAGCTCCTTTGCAACATATGCTTAGTAAACACTTTCAGGGCCTTCTGCTCCTCTGTGACTGTGGTCAAGCATTAACGTTAATCTGCCAGTACCTTCAGATCCCCCGTCGGGCATCCCACACACACTTTCACCTTCGTAAAACTGAAAAGGTTATATTTAAGAGGGGGCTAAATTTTTGGCACATTTCCGATCAAGTCTTCCGTTTTAAATGCCTCCCACGTTTGTACAAACCCAAAGAACGG
This sequence comes from Tylochromis polylepis, assembly GCA_015107715.1. Lineage (NCBI taxonomy): Eukaryota > Metazoa > Chordata > Actinopteri > Cichliformes > Cichlidae > Tylochromis > Tylochromis polylepis. Next base: position 10,693 of record VVHJ01018072.1, read on the forward strand.
CCTCAGTGGACTCCTGCTGTACAGCCGGAACAGTTCTGCTCCACAGGCTAAAGTGACCGCCTCGAGCTCAGAGGGGCCGTAGGTGTGTTATGCAAGCCTAATGGATAAAAAGATCATTGTTTTCAATACGCCTACAGGGATATTTCATGTAACAGATCCACTTGTGAAATCGCAGCTTTTTAACATTTGAGTCTTGGCTTCAGAGGTGGCGAACACTGCTGTGAGAGGGGAACATGAGTCTTAAGTCCTCTGAAGGTGCCATAAATAATTATTTTCCATCCTCACTGAAAAGCTAAACAAATAATATGCAATATGGTTAAATCAGAAAAAAAGAAGAAGCAGGAATTATCCAAGAGGAAGACTAATGAAATGGTTAGTGTTACGTGAGGTTTTCAACTACGCTAAAATGGTGATGACAATGCTTTCTACCCAAGGTTACTGAGACTACTATAATACAGGTCCTAAAGCCTTAGAAGGAGATGACTTACACTAATCTTTTAAATGCCAAAAAGTTAAATTATGATGAGGAATTCATACGATTTACTCAAGGTGTCTCTATTTTCAAAGTACAAGTGTAAGCTACTATAATGTGGCTTTACACAGCTTTAAACCACGCCTGCATATCCCGCTTTTCACCCTGTGACAGCTGGGATAGGCTCTAGCTGAATGGACAGATGCGCATTCACCTTTTTGCAGTGTTGGTGATATAGTTCTTAAGAATTTCACTGTTCACTTTAGACACATACACAGCACATTTATGGTTATTTTTCTGTTGTAACATTTCAGAAATTTATGAGAATTGTTTATAAGTTTTAATGCCGACATCATTTTATTCTCGACCTAGTCATCTAATGCAGTGGTCCCCGTCCATGGATGAATTGGTACCGGGCCGCCCAAGAAATAATTAATTATTTCCGTTGTATTTATTATCTTTAATTTGTGAAAAATGACCGGATTCTCTTGGTTACATCTCGGTCACTTGAGCGCCAAAAATTTAACCCACAAACTAGCAAAATGAGTAAAAAAAAAAAAAGTTTCTTTTCGAAGGGGAAAAGGCCCAGTGAAGAGACAGAAGAAGAGCCTACAACTTCTAAGAAAAAGAAAGCTTTTAACAGACAATACCAGGAGCTCTACTTGAAATATGGATTTATCGCGACAGGTGATTCCCACAGACCAAGCCCGCTCTGCATAATATGTGGTGACCGGCTCTCTAATGAGGCAATGAAGCCTTCAAAACTGCTTCGCCACGGAGTATTTTGAAAGAAAAAAAACAAAACAAAACAAAACAAAAAAAACCCCCACAGGAACACGAAGGACAGGTTTGTTATTATATTGGCAATATAATAACTGCGGTAAAATTGTCAAGTGTTGACCGGTCCGCGGTGATAAAAAGGTTGGGGACCACTGATTTAATGCATTTCTCTTGAACTGCAGAAGTCATGTTGATAAGTCCCAGAAACATTCTCGTACATGAAGTAACCAAGCTCCATAGGGAAAAGGAAATGTTAAAATGGAGTTCTGTATTAAATAGCTGATTAAAAAAAAATATTTTTGGCAAAAGTAAAATCTGCTTTTGAGACCAAAGAAACAATGATAAGGTTTAAACTTTCTTTAGTGAAACCACATAACTGCATACAAACATTTGCTGCTGTGCAAAATTTGTACAAGTCAATTTTAATAAAAAGGAACACCTTTGTTTACTTCTGTTAACAAGAAGCTGATAAGACAGGAAACAAATCTTTCTGAGAGAGACATTTTTCTCTTCATTCTAAATTGACTTGGAAGGAAAGAGGATGCTTGCATGTTACTGCCAGAAATCAAGCCTTCAAACAGCATTCAAAATGGCCGATGATCTTACCTGCTTCTGGGCAGGAACATGGATTCTTTGATGAAAACGGAGCCGGACAACAGAATGTACCAGCAGCTTCCTATGTCATCAGGGCTGAAAGACAGAAAGAGACACATTAGTACAGAATGAATTGATGGTGATATTTTGACACGAAGTAGCCAAAAATATAATTATGGATGATGGAGAAGAAAAAAAAAAAAAAGAGAGAATTTCTGTAAATGTGGAAAGATGAGCCTATAATTGATTTAAAAAAAACAAAAAACATCCTCTCTCTCTCTCTCAAACTGCTCTGGATCCCAATCTGATGGGCCATTTGCAGGATGCATAAAAACAAACATGATCCAAAAAGACCCCACCCGACAATCAACAGGAACCAAAGGGGAAGCAGCCAACGTCCTACTGGCACCGTAAGACACCACCAGGCATCCTAATGCATCACAGCTGTTCTGGCTATTAAATAACAGGTTTGCAAGTCAAGTCAAATATTTCATTTTATTTGTTGGTGTGGATAATAAAAAGAGAAAAAAAAAATTCTTGACAGAAATTCCCTAAAGGGGTCCCCGCTTAATCTATGCCACTACATGAAAGGGTCACCGTGGGACATGGATTTCATCATCAATGGGTGTACCCAAGATGTACGAAGTTCTCTGCAGACTTGTATACACAACAACTACACTACAAGGCCACCAAAAGCACAAAGATCCTCCAGGTAGACTATAAAGTAGTATAATAAGAACAAGTAGTCATCTGTGGAGTCTGCAGCTGTCTTTGTGCATGCCCACAAGGCAGAACAGTCCCTGCTTTTACCCTCTATGACAGAAATTGAAAATGTTTATGTATGAATCAGTCTATTGATTGAGATTATTTGCTGTTTCAGTTTACTTATTACCATTTTCTGTTTAGGTATTGTGGCTTAATGCATCAGTGATGCAAGACTGCTCGCTGTGCCAAATGATTAATAAAATTTAAAAAAATAAAAAGCGAGAACGTGAAAGGAAGGGAGAGAGGGAACTGCGAATGAACTGAAGACTCATTTCTGTCTTCGCACAGCCGGGAAAACGGGCCTCTGAAATAAACTCGCACTGACCTCTGGATGATGCAGCTGATTGTCAAGTCCTTACAAAATGACGGGTAAACAAACCCAAATTAAACACCAAGACCGAGCACTTTTTTCAGCTTTAAGAATTGTGTGGCAGTGCATGTGAACCACAGGCCTTATTAAGGAACATCAAAAGATTCCACTGAGGAGAATTTGCCTACAGATAAACAACTCACTAAATATAATTTTCAGAAATTAAATTGGGTACGCCAGTGTTAACTATGCTGCAAATGTTGAAAGGATATCCTCAGATTTTAAAATTCATCAGTTTTGTCTCTGTGATCATCTCGCTTATCCTTGGGTCTTCACAGATACTGCAGGGATTGCACTGAGATCATCTCAAAAGGCTAAACCCACCAACCGTGGTACATGCAGGATTATCAAAGAGACATGCATATTTACCTAATGAGAATGTAAACAAAGAAATAATAATAATAATAATAATAATAATAATAATAATAATAATGATGATGATGATGATGATGATGCTTGCTTTCATCAATACAATGCAGAGTGCCACAAGGGGAATCAACATATATGTGTGTGTATATGCTGTGCTGGTGAGATAAAGTATATGGAAGCAAAATGCTGCTGTACCAGCATAAACTGCAAGTTATGCGTTACTGGATTTAGTTAAATATAAGCTTATATCAAAACAGATTATACTGGAGACACCGATGCATTTTTCAGGTAATTACAACAGTGATCAGTGACATTTTTGACTGTTTTGCGAGTCCTAAAAGCACCATCTTTGACAGCCTTGTCAATCAGACGTGCTGGGAAACGCACCTCTGACAGTAAAGAAGAAGTAAAAAATCCAGAGAAGGAAGTATTCACGTCACATGTAACACTGATACCAACCTTTTTCAGTGTGCAGAATCTGACATGAATCCTGAAGTCCTAGCGTTTATGGGCAAAAATAGACATGCAAGTACTTGTAAACTGCTTTCATTTATGCCACCATAACTTTAACACCACAAGCTACAGAAGGGCACAGTTATGGTTACTTTGTTAGTTGTTATGTTTCCAAATTGAGATGAAAATTACAAAATTTAAAGCTGATTGAAACCCCCCCAAAAATGCAATTCCAACTATGTATGACTAATCAAGGTAAGGTTTTGCATGCTAAGCCATGTATTAGAAGTACAGTTAACGTGTTATATCTGATCCGAAAACAAAACTGTAGCAAATACAAAATATGATTAAGTTCTCCAGCTCTTAGCAGGGGGAATTTATGCAAATAAAGCCCACCAGCTGCTGACAGCAGCTTCACATTTAATGTAGACAGAGTTGTATTAGTTTTTTCATCCAATTTACTCCAATGAACTCGATAGGTACATTACCCAAACATTTAGCTTTAAAACTCCAGAAGACCGGTTATAACATTATTTTGAACAAATTTAGTTTAATATCATTAGGCAGCAGTTCAGGCATAAATGTTCAATACAAATAAGAGTCGCTCAAATTGCTGTGGAGGAATTTTGGCCCCTTTTGGCTCTTCTTTACGTTGCTGTGGTTCATTGAGGTTTGTGGATAATTGTTTATGCGCAGATCTCTTAAAGTCCTGCCACAGCATTTTAGTCAGGTTGCATGAACTGCATGACCTACTGCAAGGTTGCATGCACCTGTTACATGACTCAATTTGGGCCAAGCTTTGGATGTCCGAATGACCTCACAATTAAGAATTGTCTATTCTTAATTCTAGAATATATTGGTATACAGAGGGGTTCAACCTCAGTTGGTCAACTCAATGACTGCAAGGTGTGCTGGTCCTGTGGCTGCAAAACAAGCCCAAACAATCACCCCTCCACCACCATACTTGACAGCTGCTATGAGCTGCTTGTGCTAGAAGCCCTACTTGTTCAGTCTTTTTCCTAATCTGACTGTCATGAGCTTTAACATATTAACTGTGGCCTGTACAGTCTGAGATCTACCTTTTGGGTTTTGTGCAATTTATCTGAGCACTGCACAGTCTCACCTTAGGAGAAATTTTGTTGGGATATCAACTCCTGGGAAGACTGTAGCACTGTGTCAACACACAACTGAATGCTCCACACCAGCAGTCTGCTAAAACCTCTGCTCTCTGTGAAGTAGTCACACTTGTTGATTATCAGTTAATCAAGTACATTTAATTAGCAGCACCCAGCTACTATTCAACCTCTTAATTCTATGGAAGCAGTAAGGGTGTGATTCGCTTTAAACAGGACTTCATAGAGCAGTCCTTTTCGCCTTTTCACTTGACTATATATTGTGCCAATTCATGACAACAGTCATCACAAAGCACTTAATATTGTAAAGTTAAGATCAAATAACATTATAGTAAACACATATTTGAGTGACATGGGAGTTTATGCTTTATCTAAAGGCAAAAAACTTCATTCTCTTTGCTATGAATGCACAAAATGATCTTAACAGCAGGCTAAAATAAATGTTTCTCTATACGACGCCTGCCTCCACCAGTCTGTTTATTAGTTGGTACTTTGAAACGTCACCCTCTCGCAGAAGATGAACGTCTGCTGAAATAAAATCTTGTACTTGAAGGTTCTCTGGCGCTAATAAGACAGCAGCTTGAGTTATTATCGCTAAGCATTAACACCTGGTTCAAGTGCAACTTTTTTTAATTGGCAAGAAAATGGAAATCAATAACCAGTCACACGTCTGCAAGGTGGGACTAGTTTTTACTTACAGAAAGTTAAAAGATGGGTGCCCTTATTATACGTCTGCTTCTTCACAGAAATGTATATCAACACCCACCATCACTGTGCTGACTGAGTTTTTCCCCTTTTAATCAAAGGGAACAAAGTCTTGCCCCTCCTTCCTCCTCTCCACATTTTCCTTGCACAACTAATGAGGCTGCAAACAGCACACCCTACTGACACACAGGAAATTCTTCCTCGCTCCCTCCACAATCATCCCTTCTCTTTCCCCCCTTTTCTCCACTGATCTCCATCTGCTTCCCTGCAGACTCGTTCAATCCTTTTTATGGCTCTTCTTTGCATTTGGATACGACACGAATGAAATGCTCAATTATTAATTGCCGGCATGCATGGAGGGAAGCGAGGGAAGCACCTCACATGGCTGAGGAGTAGGAGGAGAAGATACAACACCAAAAAAAGTAGGAGCTAGAAGACTCTTATGTGGAGCGACAGCTTGACTGAACTGGGTCATGAGTACTGGAAGCGATAGTCAAATGCTAAGCATCATCCACCAAAACCCTCACAGGGAAGCCTTTAACAGTGGGGAATCTGGTTGATCGCCATGGAGGCAGCAGCAGGGGTAAAATGGGGACAAAATTATTATGACAAAGACTTTCTCAAAATGAGGTTTGACTTTTACAGAACTGTTTCAATCAAGAATAATTGCCTTTTGCAAACAGAAAAGGGAGTCATAGTTGGCTTTTAGAAAAATTATTTTAGAGGCTCAAAAATTCATGGATTAACTGTTCTGAACTGTTAAAGAGCCAACATTATGGTTTGGGGGTTTTCCCTTTCCATTAGTGTGCTGCAGAATTTTATAGAGTTTCTGAGCCCAAAGTCCACACCAATATTTCAGCAATGACTTATAAAACTAAGACGGTAGTTACAGCACGTTTCAACAGTCTGCTTCATGTATGATATAAGTTTAGATTTCAGAGACCAAAGGTGCAGAAGTATATAGCGTTACATACTATAGATTGTCATAAGCTTTATGTCTTTGATTAGACACATTACAGCTGTCAAAAAAAGTCTGTTTACATTTCTGCAAGTGAAGTTTTTTTTAAACTTGATTCATAAATGACTTTCATCAAATTAACTCTAAATGCAAGTCTTTCTATGGAACAGAATATTGTAAAATAAATTTTAAAGAAGGCCAATTTTCTATGTATTATTGCATGTATTTTTACAATTTACACACACACACACACACACACACACACTCTTTGGGCACAGAATCAGGAGTTTCAAAACACTAGAAGTGTTTCTACATTCACATTAAGGGGCATATATAAGCAACTATTTTAACTTG
>VVHJ01018077.1:9940-37928 GCA_015107715.1 Tylochromis polylepis
TCCCGCCGTCCCCCCCCCCCCCCCCCCCCCCCAATATAATAATTATTTGAAAAGAAACTTGTGGCCACATGTTTAATTTTCAAAGCTGAATACAACTGCATGTCTGAACTGTGATGTACTGCATAGGTTCTTGAGCTCACCGAACTCTCTTGGTACGGATATAGAGTAGACACAGGTCTGTCCGGAGGTGTAGTTTCTCGGGAAATTGGGAGATAAAACAGTCCCTTCTGATCCCGTAGAACGACTTCCGCATGGGGCTGGAGATTCAGACATGTCCACAAACAGATAGCAGTGAAAATTAACTTCACACAAATACATTCTACTTAAATAGAGTGAGTGACATGTGGAATTTTGCAGTGACTATTTTTTCCAATGTGTTTTTCACCTTGACAGCTAGGTAATGCCCTGTTCCATCCAGGTCTGCCATCATCACCCATACTGCAGGTCAGAGTAGAATAGCCCTATAAACAGACAAAAAAGAAAATATTGTAGGAAAACCAGTCCATGTAACTAATTACCCAGCCAATCATCACCCTGTTTGCCAGCCATTCAACAAACCAATGAACAATCCATCCAGCGACCTAAGAAACGGCTACTCGAATTCCAAAATCCCAAATTCAGTCAACCCCTCAGTCACCCAAGTGATTGTACCTGCAGTACATATCCTGCTTCACAGTAGAAGGTGACCGTAGAACCCAGCTTATAATCAGATCCCAGCCTGGTCCCATTCAGAACCACACCTGGGTCGAAACAAGATTCCCTCAGCTTGGCTAGATGGAGTAAAGGAAAAAAAAAAAGTGTGAGTTAGAGAGAGCATGAGGCAAAGGAAAAGTGACAGGCACACATGAATAATAGGGCAAATTAATAATAACTAAGTCTTTTGCAATAATCAAATGAGGCAGGCATTCCGTTGGCCTTTCTAACAGTCTGTTTGACTTAGCTGTCTTTGCCAAGATGGAGCAAGAACGATAACTTCATCCCCCGGCTTTTGTGTGCTACATGAACCTTGTAAATTATGGCCTTGGCCCCCCCTCCCAAAAGATTAGTAGCCACCCGCATCAACTTAAGGCTTAATTTCTCAGTCCATACAAAATCAGTGTTGACTCCTTTGTGCAAATGAATCAGACTCACACCTTCTTGACAGACTATTTCAGTAGACACTGATTCAATGGGGACTTCATGCAGAGAGCAATAATTCTCCTTCATCTTGAATTCTGCATGGTACACATCTATTGGTGAAATTGTGTCATCATGAGTTTCTATTATGTTTACTGTGGAAATCTTAATTTCCCAAATCACCTTCTTTATAAAAAACATAAATGCCAGAAAACAGCCTTAAGCAGAGGTGATTTAAAGATTTCAACTTATCAATAATAAAAAAATGGCTATAAAAAACCTTGCGCTTGCAATGTGTCAACTTTCCTTGTTTGTATCCTTCCAAAAGAAAAGGACAGAACTTAAGACTGACTGTATATGTATATGTTACAGTGGGCATATTTAAAGGTGATATATATATAGTAAGGTAAATGTGCTGTCGTGTGCAAAAGTCTTAAGTCACTTCCCATTTACTTATATTTTGCTATGAAAATTGGATATTGGTGCAGGATTTATTGGAACATGCAAACATGGAAACAGCAAAAACACAGTTTGTACGATTCTAACAAGTTTGAAAGTCAATTTTTGGTGTGACCACATTTATTTTTCAACATAGCCTGAACTCTCTTAGGGAAGCTTTCTTGTAATTTCTTTGAGTAGTTCTGAGGAACAGTACTCCAGTACTCCAGGTGAAGGACACTCAAAGGCCTTCTGCAGGTGTCGTTTAACTTTTGTTCTCTCCAAGATTTTCCCACTCTGCTTCAATAATGTTGAGGTCTGGGCTTTGGGGAGGCCAACCCATGGGTGAAATGCAGCTCCAAACCATGACAGAACCTCCCCTGTGTTTTACAGATGACTGTAGGCACTCACTGTTGTATCTTTCTCCTTAGCTTGTCAGTACATATTGACAGTGATGTGAATCAAAAATTCACAATAAGACCTGTTGGCACTGATTTTCAGTCCAGGTCTGGCATACGCCAGTCTGGCTTCTTGACAGCCATGCTTCCACTGAGACCATTTCTGATCATGCTTTGGGCAGTAGTAGATGGACTGAAGGACCAGATGCATCTCTCAGGTTCTGCTTCAGGTCTCTTTCCACTTTCCTCATTTTTTTTAAGGACACACTACAATATATGCCATGTTTTCAGCTAACAGCCCTTTGAGAGTTACCTAGTTGGTGCAAAAATACTATTTTATGCCTGTCAAACTTTTTTATCTTTGGCATTTTTCATAGATTTACCCAAATAAAATTAAAATACAAAGAAATGAGAGGTGACTCAAGACTATTGCACAGTATTGTAAACTATTAGATGATGCAGGAAAAAATGCATTCCTTTCTCTTCTGAAAATGTTATTATACTTAAAATTTCTTTGCCTATCACACTTTATCAAAATTTGCTTGTGTTATCAATATGACCTCTCTGAGAATGCAAAGTGTGGTTTTAGGTGCTGCCTGATTCAGTAAGAACTCAATTTAAATGAGAGATGTGGTACTATTAGCAGATCATTATACCTTTGTATTCCAGGTGAAATCCAGTATAAGAAACCGATCCATCACTACGGAATGCTAAAAGCATTGTATTTGAACTGCTCTCTATCCGCTCTGGGAGTTTGCTGTCCTGAAAGCTACCAATGAGAGGACTGTTGCTATCTGGACCATCGTAGATGTACAGGAAATCATAGTTTGGCTCAATGTTGAAACTAAAGGTAGAGGAAGACAGAGAGAAACAAGGAAGAGAGGAAAAAAGTCAACAAAACGTCAAGGATAAAGTATCTACCATGAATTCAGTGGTTTTTAGAATTGTTTTGTTTGTCATTCATACTACAAAGCAAGCACAGCTTTTGAAAGCGCTGAAAGCTCAATAGATTTTCAAAGCACTTAAAGGTAGAAGTTACCACTTCTTGAAAAAAGTCATAATTTTACATGGTTTTCAACCTCACACAAAGCAAAAACAAGGTGTCGCATACTGATTATTTCATTTTACTCTCGTTTACCTGTAGGAAAAATACCCTAAAAATTTTAATTTTCAGCAAGCTAAAACAAAAGAGTCTCTTGGTCTATTGCTCCAACACTTTGTCCAAATTGAAATGATTGCCAGAGAATTTAATATTGGAACTTACTGCCAGCAAAAAAAAGGATATCCAGGTTTTTAGTCTTCAAATCGAGCCAGCTCAGCTTGGACAGGCTTTTAGTCGACTGACATTCCATTTCACATTTCACTCGGCAGTAACGTTTGTCTAGTAAAGAGGTTTTTAAAAAGTCCGATCAAGCTGAACTGGAAAGTAGCGTTGTAGGTTACCTGATGAAGGCCAGTGACAGGACGTAGTCTGGGTTGACAGCAATGAGCCAGTCACAATCTTTTGAGTGAGGGTAGGGATGCGGGTAGTTAGGAGAGAGTATAAATCCATTGGAGCCTGTTAGATTTCCTCCACAAGGAGCTATAGTGGGAACACAGGTCAAGATTGACAACCATTTTGACAAAGCCTTAAAATGTCATAACATTTAAATATTCTCTCAAGCTCAACCATACAGAATATACAGAATAAAAAAAAACCCCTTTGTGTACCATGCAACACAGTGTGGAGAAAACTGCTACTGAATGAAAAGCTTCATTAAAAAGCAGAAAAATGAAAATATGTGAATAGAATAAAGCGTGACCTTTTTTATACAACTCTCCTATAAGTCACAGACACATGTGTCCTTGAGTTAGACAATACCTCCAGCTGTATATGCAGTACATTTATTGTGCGTCCCTATAGAATATATGAACGTTGGAGTGTTCACCTATGCAGACAGGTGGGCTGGGCTGCCAGTAGTATCTGTTATCCACTTGTATACAGGTTATTTTGTCGTCCCCCTGGAGCTCGTATCCTGGGTCACACTGAAAGGACACTGAATCCCCCGGCTCACGGCCATCTCCACTACGACTGCCATTCATCGGTACTCCTGGGTCCCTGCAGGCTGTGGCTACTGAGCCTGGACAGATAGGGGATAGGAACAAAGCAGGGAATAGAGGAGAAAGAGGGGAGCAATTACAGAAAACTGGGTCACACCAGGTATCTAATGCTTTAATCCAATGCATAAAACCAGCACCACTTCAGCTAACTAATGGGTCCTACGTAAGTTAATTTTTTTCTGGTTAGGTGAAGGTCTGTTAAGCAGCATAATTATATAGCTTTTTATTCTCTTTATTATTCATGGAACGACCCATTGCAAAGCATAGACACAACAATGTAGCCTAGATGAAACCTTTCTGTTATATTTTATATATCTTTATAGTTATATTTCATTTCATCACTTACTAGAAAACTGTATGGCAAATCCAGACTTGCTGATGTAAAAGTCAGTCTCAAACTGAACCGTGACTATGTTCAGTGTCGAGTGGATTCCTTCAGGGAGCAGAGACCCACTGAGCTCTGCTAAAGACATTTCATTCTCAGGTGGCCCATCCCAAACCTTCAGCATGTCATGGCTGGCTTCAGTGTCAAAGGCCAAAAACTGGAGACTGTAAAATAAGAGGAATATATTTGTGTACACAAATTTGTTCTAATAAAGTCTAATTAAAGCAAGAATATGTTCATCAAAATAATTTTTATACAAACTGATTTTATTTCTAAGTAGTGCAATATACACACACGAGTTTACAATATGCTTAACTTATTGATCAAAGCCTTAATAAGGCCATCTGTACCTCACAATATTTCCTGAGTCCACCTCAATGGCCCAGGTACAGCGAAGGTTATTGTCGTATGGGAAAGGGTATCCGGGGGAGAGGATCCTCCCTGAAGACTCACCCTTAAAACGACCCCCACACTCCGCTACAGGGATACAAACACAGACAACACAGGTCTACAACCAAAAAACTGCACAGAATTTTTTGACTGTTTCTTATAGATTTTTACTAAAAATTCCATCACGTCAGGTTTTCTTGCAAAACTCATGTTTTTAGTTTAATTAAGCGTACAATTTCCCTTTTTAAACTGAACTCTGGTATCCTATACTTGAAAAAAAAAAAAAACCCAAAAAACCCATATCCAATAATGATTTCTTACATTAATTTAGTATTTCTAAGAGTGAGACTCAAGAGAAATACAAATAGAAAATGAGAGGAACTGAGGGGGGTCAGTGGGAGGAGCCGGGTACGGTGGGTTTGGCGGTGTGATGTCCCAACAGGTTTATTCTGTTCATAGCGAAAGGTAAGGTAAGATCTCAGAAAAATGATGCACAGTTAATTGTAATAAAATATTGATTTTTTTTTCATCGCTGTTGTGCTTTTTTTTTTTAATGTAAACTCCTCATGTTTTGCAAAATAAAACTGTACATGATGGAGGGAGATGGAGATGATTTTTGGATTCAGCACCCTAAAAAAACATCAAATTTACCAAACATATCCCATGCAGCTGAAAAGAAATTTTTCTTTGCAGACCTGTGTAATAAACGTCACACACACTTATTGTAAAACAGACTGTAAAAATGTCCCTGCTCTGTGTCTTTGATTAGCACATTTTTGACAACATTACAAACCTATCACTGTAGCCCAACCGATGGCCAGTTGATGTGTGTGTATGTGTGCTTTGACAAGTCAACCATTTATCTGTCTGTGGCAATTGTTTGTCAAGGCAATCAGATCCAGTGGGCGCACCTCAGAGGCCACTGATTAAACGATCACCAAGGAGACAAATGGATAAAGAAAGAAACTAACTCTTATCCTCCAAGTCTCTCTGTCTTTCTTGCTCTATATCACGCACAGGAGATGAAGAGAAGAGGCGAAAAGAGGAGGAAGAAGACACAAAGTGCTGATCCTGCATTCCTCCCTAAAGAAATCACTGCACATTATATAACAGAAAATAATTCCCCCTTCTCTCTTTGTCTCTCTCGGTTATATATTTTCACAATCTTCATCCCCTCTCTGCTTTTCCTCCCTCTCCATGTCCCCCCTCCCTCAGGCTCTCCTCCCTTCATCACTGGAATATATTATCTCGTGTAATAGGAGCGATATTAAGAGTTTGGAAGGAGAAAAGATGGAGAAAGAGCGTGTGAGAGAGAAAGAGGGAGAGAAAAGGAGAGAACCAAGGGGGTAAAGAAGGGAAACCTGTGAGTAATAATAAGAAGAAATATAATATTAAGACTGGAGGTTAGCTGAGGTCACAGCGTGTCACTGTTAAAATATAAAGTCAGAGCATTTCAGCCAGTAGTTTTATGAGTCTTTCATTATTGATAGTGTGAAGGAGGGAGACTTATTAGTCTGAATCCAAAATCAGAAAGTTCAGAGGCAGCAGTGAAGGAAAAAAAATGGTCCTAAAACACTGGACTGGCTGTTATGCTTATAGCTCCCATGCAAAGCAGCAGCAGCAGCAGCAGCCATTTTATTTGTCACTTTAAATAAGCCTAACATTTGTTTGGGTTTAATTAGAGGATGCAATCGTTCAGCCATGTGCTAACTGGAAGGAATAACAACATATCCAAATTAAGTTCAAATAATATTCAAATCACAGCATTTTAGGTGCTACATTCCAGTACACTGACAAATATGCGAGCGTGTGTTTATTTTTCGAGCAAGAGAAGTCCGAAACTGCATAGCCAGTGAAAGACTACGGTTGACTTCTCGATATCAATACTTTGGACTGTGGTTTTTGGATCAGTTTGAAACCTTGGAAAATGAATTAAAAAGGCGACGGTGGCATAATTGAGTATTAAGTAATGTGTCGATACTAAGTGGGGAGTTGTCGCCACAGAATGCTTTTAAACAAAGCCAAATCAAATTGAATAAAATGAGTTTATGAAGAAATTCTCTACAGTGTGTTTGTCGCTTAGCCCTTTATGTGCCAAGAGTTGCGTGGAGGTTATGTGTGCTTTTTGTTGAGGCATATCTGAGTACATAACACAGCACTGGGAGAATATAAGGGCAGCCGCCAGGAACAGAAAGAAAATGTGCCACTGCAGAAAAGGTAGTGCATCAGTTGGGCAGAGGGATTCCAGGTGGTATAATGCCGAATAAATAGGCTTTTCATTGGGACTTTAAAACTACAACAGCGTGTGATATCCAGGGAAAATCAAGAAAGGTGATTCTACAGGAAATTGGTCCCCATCTGTTTTCCTTCCAGATAACTGAATTAACGTCCTGCAATCAAATGTTGCATAAAGCTGCAAGTCACTTTCTAAGCTATTACAGAACAAAACTGGTATAATAATGCTTCCTCATACCTAAACGTGTGTGTGTGTGTGTGTGTGTGTTAGCTTTATTCTAGATAAATATCCATTCGAGCTAAAGAACACAATACACAGACGTAAAGACTTTTCTAATTACGTTGACATTCATTCATTGGAAAGATCCTGCACTGATTTTTTATTGATACCAACACACTTTTCAGCTATCGCGTAACTCTGAATCTATTCAACTAACTACAAAATTAACAGCTTCAGATAGGAGTGCTGTGGAACACACACTACACAGCATTAAATGCAACAAGATCAATTTAAATCTAAGAAATAAAATTACCTCTCCCTCCCAAGCTTATTATAGAATGTTATTCAAGGTTTGAAACACAATGCATCTGTGCAGGACTCTGTGTGCCTACAAAAATCTGTGTGTGAGTTTGTGTGTTTTCATCAGACCTTCTTTCAGAGTGTTATTGGCTTCAGATACTAAAGGACATACCTATACAAGAAGGCAGAGGGTTATCCCAGGCTCTCCTTTCACCTGTCATACACTTCAGCGTAGAAGCCCCATGTAGAGTGTAACCAGGCTCACACCTGTATGTGATACTGCTCCCAGAAAAATGACCTTGGTCGTTGACCTTGAAGCCAAACTGAGGCACGCCTGGGTCTTCACAATGAGACAACTCAAAACCTAGAAAGAATCACAAAAAGACAAAAAAAACAAAACAAAACAAAAAAGAGAAAGATCTTCACAGTATGTACTTTTTAAAATACTCACTAAGGGATATCCAAGGCCCACAACAGAAAGAGAATTAGTTTTATTTAGATGCTTAGATGCACAGCAATATTCCCTTAATATCTGGCCCACTCAAGGATTCTGTTTATGAGCTTGCTGATATCATAGATCCTGTTAAGCTCTCATCCCGTTTTAATAACAAAACTGAAAAAGATACATGAGACATACCATTATTAGGAATGATATTGGAGCGTGTATACACCTTATCCAATTTAATGTTGTTTTTCACAGTCAGAGTAAGCTCAGTTTCCATGGTAATATTTGGAATATTTGTTCACAGGTTTGGAGAGCGAAATATGAATAGGTATATAAATAGCTTATCCTTATAAGACCATAACCGGGATTTGATCTACGGCATTACCTGGAAGACGAGGTGCGCCGGGATTTGAGTTATCTCCTGGCAGACTGCTGTAGGTGCATGTCTAAATCCTTAAAAAAAATGGCTATTTGGAAAGCTATACTTACTATTGCGCAACAATAACACATTTGTCATCATTCTGACATCAAGTGTGAACAGTTTTCCATCTAAAATTGTTCTCTCTTCGTTAGATATGTATAAGGAAGCAAACCACCATGCATTATTCATTCAACCACATCTTGGGATTTTTATTGAATTACAGCCTCTATATCAAATGTAGCACTACACAAACAGAGGCAAAATACTACAATCCTGAGATTGCTGCTGGAGTGTGCTTTAAGCTAATGTGCTTTGTTTTATATGGCAAAATAACTTCTACCTGGAAAAGTATCAAAACAGCAGAGGTCTAAGTAAGTAATCGTCTGTGCTAACACAGTACAGAGACAACACAACTTCAAAGTGAATAATACTAAGCTATCACCCTTCATGACACCATTTAAACAATTAGAATTCCAACTGTGCATCTAAGAGGGCACTGCCAAATGTGGGTGTGCTTTGGTGAACATCAAAACACACCTTTACCACTTCGTCCTACGCTGAAAGCTTTGTTAATCGAACGTGACATGTTTCTTCTGATCGTTTCAGTGGAAAAATTCATATTTACTTCTGCATCCATTTAGAGTTAAACTGTTCTAGTAAGTGTGTTATATTCGTCAGAAATCAGCAGTTGTCAGGAGGCATCTAATTGGTGAATAAATGTGAGGCTAAAATGTATGTACATTGCAGTGGAAAAAGTATTTGCCCCAGATAATCAAACAATTCTAATATTAGACAAAGATAATTTGAGTAAAAACAAAATGTGGTTTTCAAGCAAGGTCATGCCAAAGAATCTCAATCTGATTTAAGTCCTGACTTTGACTAGGTCACTCTGAAACCTCCATTTCACGAACTTTGACCTTAAATGAGGCAAGTGAGGCCTGGAGTTCTTTACATTTTGTTCTGGGTTCTTTTGTCACCTCCTGAATGAGTCTTCAATGAAGTCTTGGAGAAACAGTTTAGGCCTTAGCGCTGTACTAAACAGTGGTGTTCACTGCTAACTTACTTGAGTACACCAGTTTGAATCCTTCTCCTGTGTTTTCCGCATCGCTGTAGAATTCCAGCCAGAGATGGTTTGAAGTGGAAATGAGCGTCAACCCCAACATGGATGACCCAGTAAATGCTCCGAGAACATGGGCTGTGTTGTCTTTACCGTCGTAAATCTGTAACAACAGCAAAATGCACACAGGATGCATCACATGCAGCATGAACTAATTTTATTCATTTATTTTTGCTGATCCGCATTTGACACTGATATCTGGCAAGAGCAATGACCAAATGTGTATATGTGTGAGTGAGTTTACTTTGAGTATGTCGCCCTGGGCAAGATGAAAGGTTCTTGCAGAGATGTTGATTCCTTTCCCAGCTTGAACCTGAGGTCAACATCAAATCAAAATTAGCGCTAATGACCCACATAGCAGGTGACAAGCTCTCACGAAGGTTTGAAGACTGGTAATACATTTTACATCTCTTAAATACCTACAATGATCAATAGCCATTATTTTTCTCAATAAAAACTCATGTCATGTAAATTCTGAAACGTTAAGATCTATGACCTGGATGCTGTAGATGCACTCGTGGTTGTTATCGTAGTTCATTGGGTAGTTTGGAGAGAGCAGTATCCCTTCATTATTTATGACTGAAGAACCACATTCCGCTGAAGACAGAGGACAGAAAGGAGACAATTAAAAAATGCACAATATTGAGACATTGATTTAATTCTTAAGAGGCTTATAAGGATGTGGAGTGGTCATGTGAACAAGCTTTTGTTGTGCCACAAATTGACCTGCATTTAAAGCTTTAATGATAAACAAAAGCTATGATTTGCAGCTTACTAAAGAGGCTTGTGGCTTTGTAAAGTTGTTTGGTCCTACCGGATAAAAGTTTTTCCCCATTTTCTGTGCAGCTATGGAGAACGCAGACTGTCCTCAGAGAGTAATAATCAGTAAAATTCCTTTCTTCTTAATATAAATGAAAATATATTTTAACCAAAGGCTTCCGCTAGAGGAATTTAATTTGAAAAAAAAAAAAAATCCTCTTACATCAGTTGATGTGAATGATGAGATTGCAAACTTCACCTGAAGTTACCTATTCTTTGCACTTCTCACGCGTGCCCTCCATGTACAGTATCCATGTCCCTTTCCTCTCTTTTTCATTCCCTCTCTCTAACGTTCTCCCCCTCTCTGTGTCTCCACTGGTGTAATGGTCGTATTACAGCTGCCATATCGTCAATAAATCACACTGCTATAGTTTCCATTTAGAAAATTACCTCTTCACCCGCTCTCTCTTTCCTCTTTAACTTCCTCACTCTTGCGCTCTCTTTCTACTCTATGAATAGTGCCTCCTTTGCTCCCCTTTACTTCAATCAGCTTTCCTTTTCCACTTCTCCTGAGTTTTCATTCTCGTCCATCTCTTGTTTCCTCTTTTTATTTTTTCCTCCCGCTTCTGATGGCATCCAGAAATAATAAAAAAGTAGAAAAAAAAAAAAACCAAGACAAAGGAACATTGGATTTTTCAAACTGCAAAGAAACATCTCTGGAAGCTCTCCAACTCTTTTTCAAATCGTATTTTATGGGGAAAAAATGCAGTTAAGAATTAAAAAGAGCCACTCATAAAACCACAAACACAGACCACCAAAGTTAGGATGCCTGCACAGCATATTTCTCAGTTAATTAAAATCACAAAAAAACCCTCACTATTGTGTGCTTAGTAAAAGCAAACAAAAAAAAAATGTTATTTTATATCCAAAACATTAGAAAAAGCCTATTGTTGGTCCTCTAATCTTTCCTTCTTTCTCTGTTCTTCACCTGTGATGTTTACCATCATGCAGCAATGCAACACAATACGCAGAAACTAAATATAGCAAACTGCACTACACCCCAGAACAGCGACACGCAACACCACTCCCACCTTTCTGCATTATCAGTCTTGTCACGTTGATGAAAGAACCAAAGAACCAAAGCCGTGTACAATGGCACTGAGAACATCATGCAAAGCTGAAAATTAGATTGGAGAGTAAAATCTACTCACACGTAGCCTAAAATTAAAAAGTCGTATAGTGTTGTTGCTTTTTGCTAGAAATGGATTGGTCTGGCTTTCTTTGTAATTTTTCAAAAATATTATGTGTAAGATAACAAATTCTATGAGCAAGTGCAGAAATGTAGAGTCTCTTTTGCTATTTACTTTTACTGCTGTCACTTGTAGATATCACTAACTGTACCCAAATCAAATCCTACTTTACAGACTTCTTGCTTGAATTCTCTGAGGTTAACGGTACATGATAATGATTCCCACTGATAAACTTGTGCTTTAAATTAGACCTATCCTATCTATTTAGGAGCAGGCGGTAGTAACTCTGGTAGCAAGGTAGCAATTGAGAGGCAAGTGCCGTGATCAAAGACAATCTCCTGAGTATTCCTTACACAGCCAGAATAGCTCAAAACCAACACAGAGGCAGGCAAAAAGCATGACATTTTGGTATTTCTTCTTTTTTTAATCAGTGTGATTGCTTTCATCTTCCATTATTAGCCCAAACAAATTAAGCTTAAAATGCATTTTCCTTTACAAAAGGTGTGTATGTGTGACATCCAAGATATGAACTGCTTGATTTTATTGTATGCTGTATGTTGTTAAAACCTAGTGAGGAAGTCATTATTTTGCCCTTCAAACCAGCTGCTCATTTGTGCACTAACTAATTATTAAAAAGATTTATATAGCCTTGCATATAAACACATTTTCCAGGCCACAGGTGAAGGACTTTTTATTCGAATAGGCATGTTCTTAGTGCAATTTGTGCCATTCAGAGTATACATTTCAATAACAAAACCACCATTCTAGCTTTTTTTTTTTTTTTAATGCATTCAGACACTGGGCTTTTACTTCACATTGTAGCATATGCTACTTTTTGTTTGCTGTGTGTATCACTGGCACAGTGTTACAGCTACACTGAGTTGGATTAGTGTTCAATATGGCGCATAGACCTACTGTATATCTGATTGCATGTTTATCACATCGTAAAAGCCTGTCTCAGTCTGTGTTCTGACTTCTAAGTTGTTTGTCTCAAATCTCTGGTCTCAAAGATTTTATATAGTGTGTATATCTTAATGTTGTTTTCTGTCTACCTTTATGACTTTAGTATATTGAACAAGTATTAAAGCATCTGAAAAAAAAAAAACCAAACTTTTTCCAGTATTAAAAAAAAAAAAAAATCAGTATTATTCCAGATAATGTCCTTGCCAGTAAATTTCAAAATTATAAAAGGTGATAAAGGAATGTGAACAGGACATAAATGTCAGCCTGCTAGAGACTCCTGGAGAAATATCACTGGTATTTTCTGTTCATCCACTAATTGGAAATTGGCTGATACAAATGCTGTTCTCTGAAGTACCATTAAGTTTGGACTGACCGTTTAATATATATTTTTTGGAACAGTTGAACATAAAGGATGTTTCTGTAGCTACAGCCAGAGGTCAATTATAATTTTCACTTCAAAGGTGGAAGAACAGAGACCACACATTCCCCTCATGTGTGATAGTTAACTATGTCATCTAAAACATGGATCTTTCGCCTGTGCCCAACGTGTGTAAGCATTTCTGTTTATTTCAACTTCAAGACTTTATCAGTGTAACAATTCAACACCTTTTCAAAAGACGTGAGCTCATCAGTCAGTCAGTCTTACCTGTGTTGGTTTATGGGTAAGGAAATAAATTATATTGATGATATCAAGGGAAGCTGAGTTACTATTCAACTGTAATCACTATTTAATTCTTTATCCATCCATCCATCCTGTCCGGACCTCATCCTTCCTGGGGGGACACTAAGATATTCCCAAGGCAGCAAAGAGATAAAGTCTCTCTATCACCTTCCCCAGGTTCTCCTGTCAGTGGGACATACCCACAGCACCTCACTAGTCAGACACCCAAATCATCTCAATGAAGTATAGTGGCTCTGATTTGAGCTGCGTCTGACTGACTGAGCTCCTCAAACTCTCTAAAGCTGACCCGAGTAAGGTTCTTGTAGAAATGTTAATTTGGTTGCTGATTTACAGCTGACAATGCAAATCATACTCTCACTACAGTTTTCAAGAGACTGAATAGTTTGCAGGAATGGGCCAGACCCCCCATATTCTTGATGCACTCCCCACAGGGCAGCATGAGGGACATGGCCGTATGCTCTTTCTGATACATTCAGCCAACTCACACATATCCTAGAGAAGGTAAAGAGCTGATTGATGTTTCATGAACTCCTGAATCTGAGGTTTGACTAGCAGTCAGACTGATCTCTCCAGTACCTCTATATCCCCTCTTGTGGGTAGAAAGGTCATGTGGATCTTTCGGACAGGGTACAGCATGGCCCCAAGGGTTAAGACCAAAGCACCACGCACTTCCCTTCAAGCCCTAGGCTTGGCTCCAGGGTGGGCACAAATTACCCTGTTATGGGAAGGGTTACTTGGTCCCTTGCGCCCCTGAATTTGCAGTGGTAACTAATATAATAACTAATAACTAATAACTGCTAGTTATTTCCATTTTGTTTATTTATTTCCATCAGTTTGAGTGTTTGAATAACAGCGGTAAAACAGCCTGTTTCAGTTTAAGTGTTGTTTTCAATAAATTGCATGCTCAAAAAAATGTTTTGTCTCACTCCCATTTCTTCTTGTTGCATGTTGAAGCTCTACTTGGAACCTTGTTAAGATCCAACCATGCAAAATATGATTTTTTGCCATTTTTCAAGTGGTCTTAAACTTTTGATCAGGACTGTATATATGTGTGTGGTTTGGTTTTTGCTTTTATTTATTTATGGTATTTGTTGTTTTGACTACTCTTTGCAAGTCAGATAATACCTCAGGAACAATAAAGATTAGCCAATCCAGTCAAATCCAGTGTAGCACATTTACAATTCAGAGAGCTTGGTGACTCAGAAGAATACAAAAAATAAAAATCAAATATCTGCATGGTTTTAGTACAAGCCACAGACAACTGAACACCCACAACATCTGACCAGTAACAATTAAACACGTACCGACACATCTAGGTAAAGGAGCGCTCCACATTCTTCGCCCGCCTCCCAGACAGATTAACTCTGGTGAACCCTCCAGGCGGTATCCCATATTACAGGAAAAAGACAAAGTGTCTCCAACACCAAAACTGTAGCCATTTCTCCTGCCAAAACGAGGCATGCCGGGGTCCTCACATGGCTCCAAAGTATATTCTGCAGGAAAAAAAAAATATTGAACTGATATTGAACACATTATTATAAACTAACAGACAGAAGGTCAAAAGGCAAAAGGTAAAATAATTTTTCTTTACTTCTGACTAAAAAGCCAGAACCAGACACATGTATGACACATACTATTCATAGGAGATATATAATTTCTGCATGTAAATACATAAAATGTCAACTTTATTTATAGATTTCTGGAACAAGTGCATGACAATATGTGTGATTACGCAAGCAATACAAAATCTAAGAATTAGCTAACCTAAGGATGTAAATAATTACAATAAGGCCAGATCTTGGGCTAATCTTAAATACCAATTTAGGATTAGCCAAAGGATGAATGCATGCATACATTCATGGGCATGAAGTCTCTCGCTCTCACTGGACAAACCCTTTTAATTAATTCAGTAATTCTTGTGATAGAAACTCTTGAATATGTAGTCTATTAAAATATAATCCTTGCATGACAGCAGGAATGAACAAGAAGGGCACAATTTGTCGATCTGAGCCAACTCCAGCACGCCCTGAGCTGAACTTGTTGAGTTTGTGTTTAGCAAGGTAGAGACTCAAAGCTATTTTCAGTTGGCTAAGACTGATGATGTGATGTGTTTTTTAAGGCTGTTCTGCTGAAAGAAACTGCGTGTTGAGAATGTTAAGACTGCCAAGTCAAATCTCTCATGACACCTCCCATGTGTAACACTCTGAGAATCAGCTTGTGCCATCTGGGTGGCAGTAAAATATCACTCAGTGTAGTCAGGCCACTGCTCCTTTATTCTATAGTCACTGAGAGGGTACTGAAAGGACAGTTAGGCACAAGACCCTATCCCTTTTTTTTTTTTAAAAATCTACTTCTGGTTCTGCATGATAGCATTGATGTGGGATGTTCCTAATATGATCATTATAGGTACTGTGAGCATAAAAGCCCCACCCAGCTGCTCTTCAAACCTTTTCTTTGACACTGAGGAACAGCAAATCAGAAGACAGTTAGTGTGAGTGGAGGGTGGCATTAAAGAGAAAGGAGCTAAAACAGCATGTTTCAACCTCTGATCAGGTGAGGGGCTTCTGTCTTCATCTTGCTCTTTCCTCCTGCTTTTTTGTGTAGTAATTTATAAGATTACAGAGGTAGTCCTGAATTGATGGAGTAAAATGTCAGTTTAGATAGTGAAAGCTAAAAAAACAAAACAACAGCAACAACAAAGTGCAGCAAAACTGTTTTTGTATTATTCATAATATTCTGTGTTTTGGAGCTCAGGACCTATCGCACTCTTAAGTAATTTAGAGTTGGGCACACCAGCTCCTTTGGTTGAGTTATTCACATGTGGCCCCAGAAGACACATTTTTTAAAAAGTCAGTAACTGCAAAAGACACAGCTGAATGTTGAGATGTAAAAAGCTGGCACAAAAAAAATGTATCTGTTTATCTACTTGCGGGGAAAAAGAAAAAAAAGAAAGAAAAAAAAGAAACTTTTTCAGCCCCCAAAGTATTCTGGAGGCCAATTTCTAAAACACTTTTTTAAAACCAAAGTTTATAAAAGAAGTTGTTTAGAATTTTGGATACGCATATTATTTTTGGCAATTTTCAGTCTGTTGTTGTAGATGATTATACATCGATTATGCTTTGTCACTGTACATGTTGCTTGACTGAGAGAATTATGTAGGCAGTGGGTGAACATGTCCAGGTCAGCCTTGCTTCTTCTTCTATGATTATGACTTATAGTGATCTGCAAGGTTCAGTTTGAATCCCATTTTGTTTGCACTGCACTGTATACGTTTCTTCTTCAGGAGATCTTTAGAGCTAAGTAAATCGACACTTTGGAGCAAAAGCATATTTGAACTCGCCACTAAATAGTACGTTGGTTCAGTGGTTTTAAAGCAAGGTTGTGAGATATGAAGCCAATGAAACAATGCAACTGCCATAAAACTGCATTTCCTTGAAGGTCACTTGACTCCATAGACTCCTATTGTAAAATGTTGAATTTTACACCAGACATAAATGCAAGTTTGCTACTTCTACTAACTGTGGTATTCTTGTGGAGCATTCAAAAATAATTATCGTATAAATAACAAGGCTTTATGTGCATTTTATCGTCAGCTTTTCTAAGATGTACTCTTTGGTGAATCATTTTGTAGGATTTTATTTGTAGATTACTTAGCACTAATTAACTGGGTCTTCCCAGCTACTGCATGCAGTCATGGTAACCATGCCCATTTTTTTATATGTAGTTTATAGTTTAAAGGTACTATGTAAGTTTGAACCACTGATAAAAGAAGGCTCATTATTCTCAATATTAAACTTGTGGCTAGACAAAGCTGTAATTTAGCATGGTACAATGTCTGACACGGGGGGGGAGTAGCACATGCAGGAATACTACTGTCTTTACAGTTAGGTAATGATTCATTCATAACATATAAAGTATCTGACATTCACACTTAACCTAAAGATTTAAACTAAAGAAGTTTGTGCTTTTGTAGCTGTGGGTATGTCAGAAATTCGATCCTATGAACGTTGTGAATATCCATTTTTATTATTTAGAAGCAGTCTGTGATAAGCTGCCACATAAATGAACTTAATGGCATTACTTTAGTGACTTTACAACCTGGTGCAAGGCTGCGACTTATAATTTATAACATTCATTTTAAGAGGCAGTAATTGTCTTTTCTGGTATAAATGTTGCTCTGCTCATTTCTCTTTAAAGAGAAGCCATAATTTCACAGTGGTGTCTTATATCCCTGCAAGAATTTCTAGGGTGAACCTGGCAAAAGTCCAGCTTAACTATTTTATTTTATTTTATTTTACTGGCATGATTCACACAGCAAGCTGTTACTTGACTGTTTTGCATTCAGTTATGTTTTATAATCTCCATTTCACCATTTCCACATTTGCAACATTACAGCATCGTTCCTGTGAGCAAATTAAGACAAATAGAAACCCTTGAAGTGACTAAACTGAGGGTAAACTGAATGTAGACTTGCTGGATTAAAATGATAAACTTCAGTCAGGAAAGTTACCCGAGAAAGTTATGTTGAAGCCCTCATATGAAATGGAAAAGTCAGAGATGAATCGCAACTGGGCTTTGAAGTTGCCGTAGAGACCAGCATTGATGTTGCTAGGCAACTCATTGCCGGTCAGACGAGCCAGAGGTTGCAGGAAACTCCCATTCTCTGTAACCAAGAGGTAGTCATGTTGGTCCTCCAGGTGAAAAGAATTGAACTGAAACTGGACTCCTGTTTGAGACACAAGCACAGATGAGTCAGAAGACGGAGAGAAAGATCAAAACAGTCTTTCAGTTTGCTTTATCCTCAGATGGTTCATGCACCTTGAGTTATAATATATATAAGTCATTTTACTGGGACAGCAGCATATCCAAACTTTAATCAGTCATGATTTATTTTTTGAGATCATTATTTTATTTGACTTTATTTTAGGCAACATTTTACTTTATTTTTGACATGCTTTCACTAAATTATCTCCATATGGCCTTCTGAATATTTTATAAGCCACAGAAAACAATGTAAGTTTGTGGATGTAGCACAGCAGCAGCTGAACCACTGAGCTTTGCTGTACTGTCTCTCACTCTGTCTGTCTCTATTAAGGAGTGTGGATCTCTGTGTATGTGTGTCTCTTGCCTTTCCCGTGGCTGACTTCAACAGTCCAGGTACAGTTGAGAGATGAAGGGTAGCTGTCTGGATAGCCGGGACTAAGGATGGTGCCCCAGGGACCTCTAACATCCCCGCCACATAGAGCTGGATAGATTGAGAGAGACAGAGTGGGGAGAGAGAGGCAGAGGGAGGGAGATGAACAGAGACAGGGGATGGAGGCAGAGAGAAGGTTAGCATCAGATTGTTGATAGCTAAAACAGATAATGTTTCCCTGTGGACCTTTAATATCACTTCCATAGTACATACACACAAGCATACCCACACGCAAATGCTGCAGGAGGGGCAGAGGAAAACGGAGCAAAGGGGAGAGAGGGAGCGTGAAAGAGAGACGGAGAGACATTTTCTCAGAAGTGGGTAGCAAGGTCTGCATGCACTGTGAGCTCCAAATGTGTGTGCTTTTACATGTTGGGGAATAGGAAAACACTGTTTCACTGTGTATTCCCTTACAACTTTACTTTAAATGTTGAAGTCATATTTTTCAGATTTATTCCTCCCACTGTTGCACAGACATAAAATAATGACATAAATAATGTAAAATCTGCCACACACTGCACTGGAATGATAAATAATGCATCGTTTGTTGTTTTTGTGTTATATCTTAATGTTCTTGAAACAAACCAATGCCTAACAATAATTAGCGACACCGACGACTGATGTTCCTTAAAAAGGTCAATAACATCAGTGACAAAAACTATGCAGGGTTTGCTTTGATCCTGTTTACAGAAATGGTGAGTTGAACTGTATGCCATTTATGTAAATTTGGTGATCCCTTCAATTTGTAGACTGTCTGCCAGGTACGGTGACTGTGACCATAATACTCTGCATAGTACAAAGAGTGACATGCTCACCAGACAGTAGCAGCTCTTGCATAATTATGGGAGGATTCTTGGTAGCCTGGACTCAGACAGGCTTTCTATGGACCTCGAAAAACATGCTCACATGCAGGTCAACTTGTGTGTCTGTAGTTTTTATGCACTAAATCATAGTTATTTCCAGCAGAACAGCAAGTGCACATTGGCTATTTTGTTCAGTAACAACCTCCAGCTTCAAGATCCATATGGCTAACTTAATATTGTTGTGGTGATTAACCACAACCTCACAATCATACTGTATTTCAGTGCCTCTTTGCAAAGACATATTCAGATATTCAGACTAGTTTTGTTGAATATTATATACATCAATCACCTGATATAGTTAGAGTTACTACTTAAAAGGCAAAGTTTATTGTTATATAACTAGTGGCCATCTGGACAATAACTGTGTGGAGGAGAAATCTGAAATGTATTTGCAAGATTTTGTTGCTTTGCAATGCAGTGTCAGGAAACTGAGACATAAGCCGAAGAAAAACAAGGCTAGAATAATTTTTTATGTTACGTTTCCACAACATTAATGCTGCGTAATAGGTACATTGATTGTGTGCAAGAACTGTAAAATGTCCTTTGTCTGAAATATTTTTTTCTGTTGAGTTTTATTTCAAGTGATTCAAGTCAGTGGTATTCGATGCAGTGAAGCAGGACAAATGTTTCCTAGAGACTACTTAAAACATTCAGAATCTCACAGCATGGCCACGCTATGACCCGTGCTTGTGCCAAGATGCAGAGTTCAGACCAGGTCCTGAAAAGATTGGAAATGGCCGTAGCGCACTCTATGCATACTAATGCATGCAGACAGTATGTCGCCAGGTGCTTAATTTTTTGTTGCTCCGCTTGCTTCATCTTATACTGGCCTGGCTGAACAGTCATTTTCTCTCACAATGCAACTATAAAATGTCATAACACGGAGCAAAAGAAGCAGGCAGAGGGTCAATCCTGAAAGTTCTGCTGAATTTTCTGTGAACAGGACATTTTACTAGGAATTGTAGTGTGGAGCAGAAAACCACCAAATCTGACAACTACACCCCAGCTCAAAAACTGTACAAACCCTTCCTTTGCTTCCTTTCTTGCTGACTCTTGCTACAACCACTACAATAAGTCAGGAATTGAAAATGTGCTCAAACCACAACAGGGGATCACTAACTTTACACTGAACCACTGTGGTTTTAACACCAGCACTGGAAACAAGAGGAATGAGAAGTCAGGAGTGAGAATATTTCCAAACTAAACAAACACATAGATTCAAGCATACACTCGCACACATATAGAGCACGATTAATTATTAACATTTTCTGCCAGAAGTTCTTTATTTTGAAGGCTGGCCTGTGTGAGAAATTTGAAACACCGCATCACATTTTTCTTTTTCCATTCACCTTCATTCTTTCGCTATCTGTCTTTTAGATCTGCCTTCAAATACAGTATGTACTGCAATGCTGCAGTGGTCTGCAATGGTGAATACTTACATCAAACAAATGTTTCAACTACTAAGGTTAACATGTTTAGAAGTAACCTTTGTGACCCAAAAGCCTACCCTTCAGAATTCTCAAAATGCTCAGTTTAAGAAAGTTGTTTTTTTTTTCTGCTTCTGATGTCGGTGCGAGCAGATATGATTATAATCGTCATGTCAAATGCACTGCTCTCACTGTGAATGCATACAGAAATATTTTTCTTGTGAGAAGCAGCCATTTAGAAGAAAGCTGGCTCAAGGGGAGGGGCAGTAATGGCTTTTCTCAGTAACACAGGATTAGAGACTATACAAAGGTGTGAAATAAATTATTTGAACTGTGAATCATGTAAAACTACTCCAATAGACCCTAAGAATAAAAAACATGGACCTGGAAATGGGCATAATAGGTCCTCTTCAAATATAAATAGCACATACATGTTTGCTTCAAAAGCTAAGCCATTGTGCTTGGCTGGCTGGCGTGATATTACTGTTATGTCTTTCATATTACATTATATACTTAGCTTGCCCTCAGTATGATGGACATTTGGTTTCTCGAATAGCTTTCAAGGCTGAGTTGGCTGCCTTTGGTGATGTTTTGCTTAAATTTAACGTGCACTAGTTGTCAGTCATCACTCTATCCCATTTCTTACCAAATGCAGAAGCAAACAGTTCATACACTTGTACGGGCACATATTGTGTAAACACCGTCTAATGGCATTCAGTCTGCAAATTCCAGGCAGCCTACTTGATGTTTGTATGCTCAAACTGCCTCCTAGGAGGAAACTGCTGCCAGTCCCAGGAACAGTGCAATTCAAATGTGGTTCACAAGTGAATGAGCCAATAAGCCGAACCAAGCAAGCCAACACATAACTGATGCAGCAGTGTTGCATCTTTCTTTTCACCCTCCCCTCCTGCTCCACCATGATTCGAATACCAGAAAGAGTGAGACAGTCACTGAGAAAGAGGGAGAGAAAGAGAAAGAGCGCTTTCCCTATTCTCCCTTCCTAACCCAACCCCAACCCCCACCCCCACCAATCCCACCCCTCCCAATTCATTTGAGAGAGAAGAGAGAGGATGTGACAGCCAACACAGGCTCTCGTCAACCTTACCTCAAACATTCCTGTGTTCATGGTTCACACAGGAGAGGAGGTGACAGGAGGCGCATGGATAAAAGCACCACACACACACACACACACACACACACACACAAGTGCAAGTACACGCGCATGTACACGGTGCACATGCGTGTGCGCACAGACACAAACACATACACAGTACTTGCCCACAGATCTCTAATCTTCTCCTCAAATCATCTCCTATCAGCCACAGCAGCCTTCACTGCAAATTGTTCCTGCGTGTGTGTGTCTATGTGATCAACCAGTGGTGTGACTCAGCTCCCCAAACAGGGATGGTGGCTCAACTTCTCCCCTTTTACACACACCTCATCCACTTTGTGTCTTTTGTAATGGATAAGGCAGATAATCTGCTTTTGTCTGAAAAATGTTTTGGTCTATAGAAGTGATAATGATTTCTGTGGACTGTCTGATCATTCGTGAGCAGTGGATACTGTAAAATATCGTTACCAGGACAGCAGCAAAGCTGACCTCGTGCTACGTTGTGTATGTGCTCCCACAGAGCAGACTGTGCATATTGTCCAGTGTCTATATAATGCTATGTCCAGCGTTAAGACAAATGCTTCGCTTTTATTTAATGAACCTTATTATTGAACTGGATGTAAAATATAGTGCTGTTCTAATAATGCACAATAAAACAAAGCAAATAATTTAATGTTGTGAGTGTATCTAGCAGGGACTGGCTGCCCCTTTCTACATAATGCATAATGTTTACAGTATAAACATTAAAAGGTGTATATAAAAGGAGATACCAAATACCATCAATACCAAATAAAAAGAAACCATCTTCTTTTTCTGAGTGACCAATGAATCAATTTACGTGCGTAATGAAGAAGAACATTTAACATACTTGCATGCGGTGTAACCTTTTCCACAGTACACTCTGTTCTAAATTAGAAGCTCTTTTGAAATATTTACCATCACATGTAGGTAAAGGGTGGCTCCACCAGTGGTTCTTCTCACACACTAGCGGCTCCTCGTGACTGAGTCTATAACCAGAGTCACAACCAAACGATACTGTGGATCCGATGGAAAAATCCTGTCCATACCGAATACCATTGACAGGGATGCCAGGGTCCAGACACGAGTAGCTGTCCACTGTGACGCCTGACAAAAAGAGTCATTTTGTTTTATTCAAAAATCACCCTGAATTTGAACATTAAATGTTACATTAAATAAACAAAAATACAAAAATAGGTAGTGCAAGCTAGACTGTTTGTTATTTGATTGTCATCATGGTAGTCCTGGTGACAGCCACTGAGGTGAGAACAACAACAGAAGTGGTTTGATTTACCTTCGCAAGTGTTTACATGCCATCTGCTGTCAAATTGAACATATATTTCAGATAAAAATGAAGGTGGTGTTTGAAGGTACTAGCGGCCTACTCCATTATTGCTGAGTAAATGGAAGCAAAACAAGGGGGTGGATGGGTGGGTGGTTTGGGGGTCTTCTTGTTTTTAACTCAACATCATTTTGTAACTCAGAGTATATCTGTCTTATGTACAAACATTTAATGCTTTCAGTTTTTGTTGAAAAAAATCCATTTCAGGTGCCTGGGCACCTCACTTTGGCAATTTTCTGGTCACGCCCAACTGGGAGGAGACCTTTTTGTAGACTCTGAACCCAGTGAAGAAATTACATATATCTCATCTGGCATGGGAACACTTTGGGGTCCCCCAGGAGGAATTGGGGGACCCTTTGGCTTGAATACCCTGCTCAGGCCGGTGCCATCAACACTCGACTTCAATTTCTTTGTGGTCTAATATCTCATATGCATTACAGCTGGTGTGAACCAAACAGAGGATGGTGTCTAATTTTTCTGTAGGCAATGCAAGGTCATCTTGAGAAACAGTTGTGTGATGTGGTCAGAAGCATACTTTAAAGAATTTGTCTCCAAAAATACACAATATAAAATATATTTAAATAAGTATCTTCTTATGAATGGATCAGGTTCAAATGCATGTGTATTTTTCATTATTTATGTGTAAAATGTGCAGCTATAAATGCATATGGACATTTGTACATACTATATGTGCATATATATATATATATATATATAGTGTATGCATCTAACTTACTTTCATAGAGTATTTTGAAACCAGCATTTGACCGGCTGTTATCAGTGGTAAACAGCAGATAAAGAAAGTTGCTGCTGCTGAAAAGGAACTGAGGGACTTGGGTGCCATTAAAGGAGCCAACTAGAGGAGACAGGAGGTTTGGACCATCATGGATCTCCAAGAAGTCATAACCCAGTTCTGTCTGGAACCTGTGGAGATAAAATGTCAGGACATCATATTATCCTTGACTGTGATTTAAACACTGATAAGATAATGAAAAGTTATTTAAAGGTTTCACACCATTTACAGGTTTAGGAAACAATTTTTTTCACCGTAAATTCACTTTACGATCAAATTAAAATTAAAGAAATTTGTAAACCAATGAACAATATTTTTAAAATGATTACTGAAGTCTATGTCTTGTCTCTACCAGCAGTTCACAGCTCAGAGAACACATAGTTTGAACAAAAATATTGCCTGCCTGCCTAGTCAAAAGACAGCTCTGTCAAAAATTTACAGCCTAGAGAATTATGAGTCATGTGATATTGTAGGCGAATCTCCATAAACTTTAAATCTTGTAAATCTTCCCTGTTGCTTGTTACCCATTCAAAGCTCTTTCTAATATTCAGAATCAAAGAGTTACTGTATGCCACCCACCTGTCAAATGTGATTTTGATGGCACGTCCAGGTTCTGCTTCAATCACCCACTCACAGTTAAGGGAGTCTTTGTAATAACCAGGCCACCCAGGAGATAATATCACTCCACTTGGAGCTGAATAGTGGCCTCCACATGGGGCTGTGAGGGGAGTATAAAGAGGCAACTGAGAGAAGAAGTACAGGACACCCACTGTGTCTAAGTGCAAATTAATGTGTAACGAATGAAATTACAATACTGTGCAAAAGATTTGAGTCCCTGCTTATTTTTTTAAAATTTAGCAAGGGAAATAAGAAACATGTGCAGTAATTTATTGAAACATGTACATGATAGAAGTACAGTGTATAAGGCAAAAATGGAGTGTGTACAATTCTAATAAGCTTGAAAGTCAATATTTGGTATGACCACCTTAATTCTTCAGCACAACCTGAACTGACTTACTCAAGTTTTCTTGTAATTTCTTACAGTAGACATTTATAAGTAGACATTCCACCCCACACTGCTTCAATAATGTTAAGGACCAGGGTCTGGTGAGGCCAATCCATGACTGATACTGAAATGCAGCCCTAAACCACGACAGAGCCTCCACTGTGGGGGTAGGCACTTTCATCTGACCTCTTCTGTCCCCCCCCCCCCGATGGCAATTTGAATCAAACATTACAAATACTGTGGCTTCATCACTCCAAAGCACCAGTTGTTTATTCTGTCGAGTTCTTGTTTAATTTGCCACACCTCAAGACCCCTTTAGTGGTCAGTAAACAGATCAGCTGAAGGGCCAGATGCATCATCCAGGTCCTGTTTCAGGTCTTTATTGAATTTTATTTCCTATTTCTTCAGGACATGACTTTAAATCATCTAATGTAGATCATTGTTTTTAGGCTTGTCACTTCATCTTTTGTCCTCCACTTGTCCAGTTTCCTCAGTATTTTTAAGGACAGACTGTACACCATGCTATTCCAAGTTTTCATCCAATAGTGCTTTTTGAATCACCTCGTTGATGCAAAAAGGCTATTTTATGCAGGTCAGTTGTGTCATCTTTGATTTTTTTTTAGATTCAATTAATGAATTAGGGGTTACTGTTGCACAGTACTGTATAATTAGTCAAGTTTAGTGAATCAGCCCCACCTGCTACTAACAAGTGGGTAGTTTTATATTTATATTTACATTTTTATAAGTTTATCTTTTTTTATGTTCGGGTGCTGCAAAAGCACACTTATAATTTGATTTTTACAGTTTATTTTGAAGACAGACTATAGTTCTACTGTAGACTTCATAATCTTGGGTCAAAAGGAAACACGATTTTAACACTTCTTTTTTCTTTTAGCTGCAAAAAAGTTCTATTATGTTCACCAGCTGGACACTAACACTGTTGGCTTTTGGCTGACAGGAAGCTGAAAATGAAAGATCTGCTAAAATATTTATTACAAATGAGGGAAAGAGAAAATAACAGTTTTATGCATATAAGTTAATTTGTCAGTTCGATTAACATTTTCCACACTAGACATAGGCATTTGACAATTTGGTAAAATAGCATATACCTAGCATACTGTAAGTTTAATTACCATTTCAATTCTCCAAAAAACATGCAACAGATTCAGATTCTTGCCCTTGACAGAGAATATGATGAAGCAACCGATAGCTTTGAATATTTAATAAAAATAAAGAGAAATTGTGTGCTCAGAAATATGTCTACAGTACATGATGCAAGGGTAGCATAAAATATTCATATTATGTAAATATACATGAACACTTAAAAGGAACATGAACAATCACTCAACAGTTATTACAATGTAGTATTAGCCTAGAGCTATCCTGCTGCAGTCTTTTTTTTCCAAATTTATTTAAACTTTAACTAAGTGTCTCAAGTCAATTTGTTCTAGTCTGTACCTCCTGAATACAAGTAAGTGGATTTTCTATCCAAGTGGTTATAGACACACATTAGATACAATGGATCTTGGGACTTTAAATGACCTGGAGCATAATTAACACAACCCTCCTTTGTACTATCAAAGGCTCTGTCACCAATAGCTGTGTTGAAAATATCTTGAGCTAATTATATTTACCACTGGAGAAATTTCAAAAGCACTTGTGCACTAGCGAACATCTCTTCATTCCGTTTGAGAATCACAGGTCAAATTCGCATTTTATTTTTCTGTACCCAACAACTTTGATATAAGCTGTTGATTACACTCTGAACTAATGTGACTTTACTTTAAGATTATAATATAATCGAATAATATGAAATAACTTCAGGCAAAGTCCTACGCCATGACTTTACTTGACATTTAAAGAACTTTGTCACAGTTCTGTTTAACACATTCACATAGTGTCCAGTGTCTTCACTTTCACATTGAGTTACCGGTCATCTCTGCTGCACTCCTTTCACACAGAGAGGATTTTAAATTGCCAAGTACTACTACAGACAGAATATTGGTAAGCTATTAGCTATGTGTGTGGCAGCAGTTTATTAACAGTTATTTCCCTGGGTGTTTAGGTTAACTGGCCACCTTCATATTTTTTCCTTCTGTTGAACTGACAGGATATAATTTCTGCCTCCGCAGAGTTTTTACAGCATTAATGATGATATCTTGGACAGCATATTGTTCCCTAGTTAATAGTTTAAGCAGCAATCCAGCCAATATTTACCTTCACATTTAGGAATGGGCCCACTCCACATGACTTTTCCTCTTTCTAACTGACAGGAGATGGTCTCAGTTCCTTGGGTTTTGATAAAACCGTCCTCACAAACCACAGAGATGGAGCTGCCAAGCTGGAAGCTATCTCCAAAACGGCGAGCGTTGATGGGAATGCCAGGGTCTGGGCACTCATTATGGCCAAATGCTGTGGTAAAAAAGTTACAAGGAGACACAGATATGATGAGGGAGATATTGGAGACTAGAGATTCACATAGAGAGACAGACACACACGAGAATTGTTATTAAAGAATATGAGACCTATACTTTACAGCCATTCACAGGCTATGTTTTGCTCATCATTTTGATGAAATATTTCAGAAGCGATGATACAGATCTATTGCTTCTACTTGACGTCTTTTTCTGTTCAGTACTTGCCAGCAAAATATCTAAAAAAAATCTCATCTGTTTTATATTCCTGTCATGTTTTTTTTTCATACCTTTGCACATATGATCACTGCACATAATACAGTATGTTTGCTTGATGCTTTGTATGAATCTACTCCAGATAAAAGTATAAGGGTCTGGCTCATCATATTAGAAGACTGTGCGAAGTGCAGCCAATAAATGCTAATGTTTTGCCACTTGAAGCAGTTTGATGTTGTTTTTAGTTTATAATGAATTACAAATGCAGTCACCCCCACCCCCCCACCAAAAAAAAAAAAAAAAAAAAAAAAAAAAAAAAAAAAAAAAAAATAAAAAAAAATTACAATTAAAAAAAAAAAAAAAAAAAAAAAATTATATATTATAT
>VVHJ01018077.1:37948-48120 GCA_015107715.1 Tylochromis polylepis
CCCCCCCACCAAAAAAAAAAAAAAAAATTAAAAAATTAAAAAAATAAAGTCACATATACACAAAATGATGTGAGATGATATCACAGATAGAGTGTGAGAAAACTCGTGAATAGAACACTTTGGGAAATATGTTTGCCATCAAACCCAGTCTGATGCAAAGATCAATATCAATTTCAATTTCTGTTGCCCGGTATCCAGACGTGTTTTGCCTAAATTAGCTCAAAGACGGCAAGCGAGGGCAGGATCTTCTTATTTGGTGTGCATGCTGTATCCTGATGTCTTATAAGCTAGTCAGCAACACATCACATAGATTTTGATCAGCTCCAGAGATTTGCACAGATGACAACAATGTAAGGGAGACAGAACTTCTGAGATGTTAACTGCGGATAAAATTCTAATGTCTATTCTGATGCAGGTTAAAGAGGCATGATATGATGTTTAAAAAAAGACCATTTATGAATTTCTGGAAGATTATTTTTTTTTTTTCACTTTTGACGGAAATAGGCTAACTGTTTCCTCTTGTTTCAAGTCTTTCAAGCCTAAATACATCCTGGACCTCTCTATGTACTGGACGCACACAGATGAAAATGGTATCCATCTTGTCATCTGAGTCTACTTTTGACAACAAACAAGCAAAAAATTGCCCGAAAATGTTTCTTTAAAGCTTCTCTTGCCTTTGCTACTTCTTTGTTCTACAACCTACACCTCTATTCTTAGCTGCTACAATAATCACCGGACCTCTCTTCTATAACCCTTTTGTCTTCAGCGCTACTGAAACTTCTAGTTGGTAGTGAATTAAAAGAGCTTTATCTAAATAAAACTGAAATATTTACTACATGGCTTTCAACAGCTTGGTTAGAAGTTATGCCAAGTTTTACATGTAGCACTTTGCAAATGTCGTGAGCTACCCCTCATTTATGTTGCTGGGAAAACAGCAAATAGGTACAGAGATTTATTAAAAAGTACAAACATACATCCAAATGTAGCATATAAAGCAACACCACATTTGTTTGTACAATTCTAATGTGCTTGGAAGTCAATATTTAGTATGATCACCAACTCTTTGTTTTCTTGTCATTTCTTTAAGTAGTCTGTAAAAATAGTTTTGTAGGCTTCTTGAAGGACATTCAAAGCTCTTCTTTGGATGCTGGCTGCTTTTTTGTTCTGTTCTCTGTCAAGATGATGCCACAATGCTTCAACAATTTTGAGGTCAGGTCTCTGGGGAGTCTGATCCATGACTGATACAGTTCCATTGTCTGTTTTTTTTCCCCATGAGGTTTGGGGCTTCACTGGTTCATCCTTTGAGTTAGTGCTTTTTTATGCTTGAATTACTAATTGGTCAGTCTTAAGTAACAATCCTCTGATAATGGCCAAGTACAAGGACGGGAGTGAAAATGAATGAAAAACAACCAACGTCCAAAGGAAAACCTTGAAAGACCTTCGGAAAGCCTGGAGAACTATTGCTCAAGATCACTTTTTAAAGATCACTTTACAAGAAAGTCTGACTGAACCAAAATATAATGAAATGAGTGGTGGCTCAAGAGTTCTGCACAGTTCTGCAGAGTACTGTGTAAAGTACAATCATATATCCCACTATACTGTGTCAACATTAACAGTGCCTGTATTTCAGTCTTTTTTGGGTTTCTATCTTTGCAAACCTAAAGAAAATATGACTATAAATGAAATTTTCCATGGTGTAACCAGATTTCAAGTTTAACTTGGATTTCATTCATGTAAAGCATATTATGGTAATTCGATTTTTAGCAGAGAAAACAAAGTTGCTCATTTGCCTAGATTTAAGCCAAAAAAAAAAAGAAAAGAAGAGAGAATGGAATACATACTACTGTATGTGATATTAAATCCTCTTCCTGACATAGAGTGGTCAGCCTGAAACTCCAGTCTCAGTGTGTTGGTATTAGATGTCAGATGGGAGGGACTCTCAGCTCCAGAGAACCTCCCAATGACGGTGGCATCATTTGTCTCTCCATCTTTCACTGTTAGGGAATCATAAGGTGCCTCAAGGTCAAAGTCATTAAATGCCAAGTGTATTCTGGAGCCTGGATCTGATTGGATGAGCCAAACACAGTTCATGTTGTTCCCATAGCCTTCTGGGTAATCCGGTGAGAGGACGGTTCCTGAGGGAGCAGTGAAGTTGGACATGCAGGGGACTGTGGGAGGAAGAGAATTACAAAATCACAGACGGTAACAGACAGAGAGACAGACAATTTTCAGAAAGCATATGAGGGAGGGGAAAGGCATACAGGGAGAGAAATTTTCTGTTAAATATTCATCTCCCCAGCGTCATCGGTCATCATGCGCCCCAGGCCATAATAAACTCTGTACTGTCGCCCCAGTGACAGGTCAGACTGAAATTTATCAACATCACAGCAGTGCACATGCCACATTTCTTTTAGTTCAATCCAATGCTGCCATATACCTGAAAATCAATTACAATTTTAACACTTACATATGCATATAGGGATATTTGCAGACCACTGATTGTTGTCTTGGCAGGAGATAGTTTTTTCTCCAATCAGCTCAAACCCAAACTGGCATTCAAATCTCAGGATTCCTCCATTTGAAAAGTTGTCACCTTCTCTTATCCCATAGAGAGGAGTTCCAGGGTCTCCACAACTCTCTTTGTCTATTTCTGGAATGACACAGATTCAAAAGAAGACATGAACAGCAGCACAGTCCCCAAAGACAGCTATAAACAGTCCATGTTGACAGGAATCCTAACCTAAACCATTAAGATCATATGCTACATACTTCAGTCACTGTGAAAAGACAACCCATGAAAAGATAACACGAAAAATGGCAAAAAATCCCGCTGCCG
Organism: Tylochromis polylepis; assembly: GCA_015107715.1. Taxonomy (NCBI): domain Eukaryota; kingdom Metazoa; phylum Chordata; class Actinopteri; order Cichliformes; family Cichlidae; genus Tylochromis; species Tylochromis polylepis. The sequence continues at coordinate 40,785 of VVHJ01018077.1, forward strand.
AGTAGATGAAACATAACCAAGTAATTTGATCATTCAGCATGAAAAGAAGAAAAACAATAGTACATACCAAAGGAAAACTGAAGAAAGAGCTAGGATTGACAAAAAGTGCTCACTAGCATACAGCCCAGGAATAGAAAACAACTTTATGGAAACGATTTGTGAGTACTGCAGTCACAGAGGTTGCTAAGTTTGGTCAAAGTGTTGGGAAAATTTGGTGAAACAGGCTACTTGTTTACAATCATTATTCGATTCTTATTTGCATTATTTGCATATCACTTTTGTAATATTTCTGTCATCATTTGTTTTTTTACAAGATCTTACCTGTAATCCGTGACTGCACAATTTGACAGCAGTAGTAGACACCTAGGGTCACGTGGATGGTACTTTTGAAGTAGTTTTTGGTGTTATGAAGAAACTCAAGGATGACAAGACACTGTAAACTTTATACCTTATATCTGCAACTCAGCTTTACACCTGTTACTTCAGTTTTGTCACTTTAGCTAAATTATAAATTGACTGTTTTTGACAGCCAGCACACCGAGTGTTTCTTTCTAGAGTCTGGCCTTAACAACATTTGTGCAACCATGCAGTGCTATCAGTCTCAAATCCTCCGTGGTTATCTTACTGTGTTGTGCAACACTATGTCATGCTACAAGAGCTCATCATCCATTTTGAACAGAAATACACTGCCAACTGAATCTAGTATTACTTGGAGGTGATTGGCTCTTGGTTCGCTGAGTCAGCCGGATTTCTGAAATGCGTCTGCTTCTCAGTTCATGTAGCCTAGAGCAAATTTTGTATCCCTCTCTTTCTGTTGCCTCCTTCCCCTGAGTTTGCAAGTATTCACGACACATCTTTTTTTTTAACATTGACTCTGACCATAAGGTTGGACAGATCCTTCTTCTGATTCTACATAAAGGCGCCACTGTATCACCATAACTCTTTATAATATGTTGTAAACGGGAAATCTGGAAACATACCTTCTATTTTCCCAGCCTTCCTCTCCTTTAATCCCCTGCCCTGCTTTCCTGTTTTCAGCATTATTTACAGGAGTGGCCCATGGCACGAAGCAAAAGTGTGCGTTTTTGAGTGTGTGCACCTTTATGTGTGTTTCACTGTTACTGCGAATGTGTGTCTCAGTGTGCGTGCTTGAGTGCGTGTTCGTGATGTATTGCATTAATTTCCATCATGACATCGTCTTTATGAGACCCACAGACTCAACCAATCACAGCCTTCCTAACGCACTTGCTTGCACGTGAACACACACACAGATGCACAAACACATAGCGAAGGAATTGAGAACAAATTACTTTGGAGAGAAAGCGGCACGCTGTCGGAACACTCCTGTATTGCTACTGCTTTTCTTCCTCATATGCACACTTACACACACACAGACACACAGTACTGTACATGCATGCAACACACAGAGAACTTAAACAAATCCTATCACACATACGCAGTCAGTCTCTTCCTTTGCATTATACACACCGATGCGTCCACACACACACACATATATAATCCTATTGTGTTTGTAAAAACAAGGCTGACAGATTCACAAAGGGGATTAGACTCCTCAAAGAGTATCTAAGAGTGTGAGTGAATATGTAACTTCTACATTACGTCTGGATTGCACATTTAGCTAAATTCCAATTCACACCATATTGTCCGCATGAATACATACCCTGATGAGGTACAACAATAAAACCAGCAGGAAAAAAAGAGTGAACAACATTGATCAAACCTTGCGTCCAGACATTTACTGTAAGTTGATGGTAACTGTACAAGTACCACCCATCTAAACACTTTTGCAGGCCATTCCATAATGCTTGCAGCCAACAGCACACAGTAAAAAAGACCCATAGGTGTTGCCCAGGTTCTGTACGAACACAAGACCCATGCGTAGAGGTCCTTTATTCATGACCTTTTGAGTCAGAGCCATTTTGGTGCAACAAGTGTGACCTACACATTATTAAGCAGGTGGTTTTCATCTTCTCTGGTAAATATAGGCACGTACAGACACACAGGCACACATAAAAGGGTAGTGTGCAAAATACACTACCTATTCCATATCTGACAGAATAAGGTAATAGATTTTGGAAGGGATAATGAGACTGAGGGAAAAACTTTATTGGCTGTTTCTCTTTTGTGACAACTGTAAAATGTGCTTTAAGGCTTTGATGTTAATGGTGAATGAATGCGTAATGTATTATATGCATAGTCTAATCTTTGCTATATGCTCCAAACTGTTTCTTTCAACTGGAGGCTGCTGCTGTTCTGCTATAACAGAGGTCACAAAATAAGAGCATTAAACACATTAAACCACAACAAATAATAATCTAAGGCAGCTGTTATAGCAACAGAAAAAAGACGTATTGAGTGGAAAGTCTATTAGTACTCTCAAGCAGGTTTGCAATGTGAAGAAGAGATGAGAAATTCAGCCCGTCTAATTAGCTTGTACTTGTCTGATTCTGTGACCTAAAGGGAGTGGCTCAAATTGACTTGTTCACACTGTAGACATCAGCGAGGATGCTCTGTTGAATAAAAATGATCTCATTTATTACACTCACAATACTGACATTCTTTTCTGCTCTCTCAGGTTCCCAACCAAGCCACTGAGGGGCTTTTGAGGATTGATTCGATGGGAGATGTGTATAAAAAAGACATCAATTTCTGTTCTCATTAAAACACACAATCTCTGTCAGCGCTTGTTACACAAAGTGCACAAAATGTTTTCTATTCAATTGTGTAACTTTCAAATGCCAGTAAATCTCACTAAATTGGACTTCAGGATGACAAATAACAACTGGGGTGCATTCTTTGATCTTGACACATTATGGTGCAGAAATGTATCACTTCAGCTCGCTGTAAAAACGCCTCAGCAACCCACCCACATTCAGCCTCATGACCTTGTAATGATCATCAGCGAGCTTCAGAAAGATTCCTGCAATCATCTATGTAGAAAAAAAAATATAGACCAGAGAACAAGACACATGTTGGACATATTGCAGAAGCAAGTTTATTTTAGGGATGTTTAGGTTGCTTCTCTCCATCTGGAAACATTATCCCACAGTCTAAAAGAACAACCAAACATATTTGAACAACTAAAATAAAGGTGAACGCACAACTGCCATCAAGTACACGGTATCAAATCAAACCAGGAGTGCAAACCAAGGCTGCCGAGTGTATACTTAAGTAACGTTAAAGCACCATTTTCTAAATCTCTCTTCTGTTTAAAGTAAAAGGAAAGAGCTTAATGAGCTCTAAAAACCATCTAGAGCGCCTCCTCAATGAGTTACTTCATGACCAGCGAGGGCCAGAATTACATCTTGTAAGCAAACACTGTGAAATCAGTCTGTGCCTGTTTATTCTATCTTAGCATTTAGAGAATCCCATGGACTGGGAAACTGACATCTGATATCACCATCGGGCAAAACAATTCTTCACTCATTGTGCCTTGCTCAGTTACCCAATGCCATGCCTAATTTGAAATATATATAATTTATTAAGTCTTAATGTGAGAAACAATTAAATGCATTGTAAATTTGGATGGAATGAATAGCATATATAGCATTTCAACACCACTGCCTGGACTGTGGATTACATGAGTCAATAATTCATGAATAGCAAATGAAATACGCTTTACAGAGTTGTGATTAGGTAAGCCCTGCCTTTCACAAGTTACCTCGGCAACGCATATGCATACGCTTAGAAAAAAGAAAAATTTAAAAAAGCATCTAGCTTGTGACTCACTACCCCAATACTCAGGTTACTGACTGTAAAATTGAACCACATTTCTGGTTATGTTGCGAATAAATATTTCATGAATTTGTATTTTACGGTCCCTCTGCCACTCTCAATGAATGCCGTTTCATCTGGTGTAATCAAGAGAGTGCTTCTCAATACCTGAACTATGTACAGCAGAACTGAAATACCACAGGCTCTGCAAGATCCAGTGTGGTTTTTGTTATTCTTAGAAATACTGTGTCCACCAGTAAATAATATCCATAAGAGAATTCGGTTTATCTTTCAGGCATCATTGCAAAGTCCCTCCCTCTTTTTCACTCTCCATTTAGAATAACCGTGCAATCTGATTAGTCCATAAACAATTCTCATGCATCTATCTAGGTTGCAGAGGGAAAAAAAAACAAAAGAAAAAAACAGACTGCTCCATGCTGGTGCAATTCGAGCTGAAGAGAAAAAGATGAACAGGACTGGACAAATGATAGACAAAGCACGGCAGGGTTAACACAGGAAATGTATTATAGATAGAGGTAAAGAGTAGTGTATTAGATAAACCTGCTGTCACACTTAAAAATGCATGGAAGCACAACCACAGACAGATGGATTCATCACTGACAGCCATACACTGTTGTCTCTCTGTCTCTCTCAGCACACACATACATTAAGGAGCCAACGAATCAAGGGTCATTGTGCCATAAAAATCCACCTTGACATCCTTCCCTCCAATAAAACACATCACATATTAAAAACCATAAAGAGCGGATGAAAAAGCTAAAATAAAAATCTCAAAAGTAACAGCTGACATTATGGCTCAGTGATGGGATCGTGTTTAAGGCAGAACAGAGCAGAAAAACAGCAGCCTGTACTACGATGTCCCATTAACACCCAAAGTCAGGTATGGGAATATTAGCGTGTAAGTTGATGCTTTTCAGTCTTTGCTGCACAGTAATGGCAGATAAGCAAATAGCGCACTGAGATAAACCTGGCAACACCTAACTACAGTAGAGAAAAAAAACAACAAAAACATTTGTCATGAGATTAACACCATTTCACCCTTTTTTTTTTTCAGGTGGCCACGAAGCAAACACATGATGTTTATGCTGCACTTCTCAAGTCTGCTAGATCGGCATTATATAACACAGGATGATGGGATAATGCGAGAATGATGCTCTTAAAAAAGCTGGAGCTGGGGGGGGGGATGACTCATCGCTGGAAAGTAATTCTCAAAATCACCATTCAGATATGTTTGTTTGAAAAAGCAAGTAAGATGATTCAAATATTTGCACTTTTTGTTCTTTTAAGGCCACCATAAATTAAAAAATACACACACACACACACACACACACACAGATTTGTGTACTGTGTTTATGGACACGCTATAAGACAAAACTGGTAATGCAGATTACTTGCTCAAAATTAATACACAGTCCACATCAGAGTTTTACCTGGCTCAGAATTGGTTGTTAGAAGTGAATACTGGATATTACGAAGGCTTAACACACCTGGTAATCAATTTAATAGTCACATTCCTTATCAAAACATTGCTTTAGTGAGTTGAAGAGCCAGTAACTTTTTTCAAACGGTAAGAATCAGCGAGTACTCCAAAGCGGACCAGAGGGTATCCTTTGTGTGGAGTGTTGACTGCTGTATGAATCCAATTGGCAGCTGGTGGATTTAAATTATAGAAAGCAATGTTGGTACTCTCAAATCTCACTCAGTACTTAATAGCTCAAAACTAAGATGAAGTGGTGGTGATGCTTGAATGGTGAAGCCCCTCTGCAGTTGTACAAAGAATCTTAAAAGGCTTTGTAGCCAAAATTATTACTTTAATTCCTGCACACTGATACCCATAGCCTCACACCAAAACTGTCTTTTCTTTTCGCTTTTTTTCCCCTTTTCTTTGCTGTTTTTGCTAAAACAATTAGCTAGTAAACATTTATATTCAGAAATTCCATCTCATAAAGCCAAGAAGAAAATTCAATACATTTTTTCTTCTGTGTTGTGGTAATTCTATTTGGAAAAGAACACATATTCACAATTTCAATATTAGTCAAACAGCTGAAACAATATGAATTATTCATCAGTCTTATCCACCAAAAAGAACAAAATCATAAATGCTAAACAACAGTAAGTACACTATACTGCCAAAAGTAATAGCTCGTCTGCCTTCACGCATATGCACTTGAGTGACTTGAGTGGTTTATATGATGTCGCCCCACCCTTTGCAGCTATAACAGCTTCAACTAATGGCTTTCGACAAGGTGTAGGACTGTATTTATGGGAACTTTTGTCCATTCTTCCAAAAGTGTATTAGTGAGGCCATCGATTGATGTTTGATGTTGGTGTTGAAGAAAGGCCTGGCTTGCAGTCTGTGCTCTAAGTCATCAAAAGATGTTCTGTCATGTTGAGGTCAGGACTCTGTGCAGGGCAGTCAAGTTCCTCCACGTCAAACTCACTCATCCATGTCTTTATGGACCATGCTTTTTGCACTGATGCAGTCATGTTGCAACAGGAAGAGGCCAACTGTTCTCACAAAGTTGGGAACATGAAATAGTCCAAAATGTCTTGGTATGCTAAAGCATTAAGGAAACATAAAGAGTTCCTTTAACTGGCACTAAGAGGCTGAACCCAATGCTTTGCATTGTGCTTGGTGATGTACGGCTTGGATGCAGCTCCTCGGCCGTGGAAACCCATTCCATGAAGCTCTCTACACACTGTTCTTGAGCTGATCTGAGAGCCACATGAAGTTTGGAGGTCTACGCACCTCATCATCTGCTGACCCCAGTCTGTGATTTTATGTAGCCTAAAACTTTGTGGCTGAGTTGCTGTCGTTCCCAATCGCTGTCACTTTGTTATAAGACCACTAACAGTTGACTTTGGAATATTTAGTAGAATGGAAATTCCACGACTGGACTTGTTGCACAGGTGGCATCCTATCATGGTGCCACAGTGGAATTCACTGAGCTCCTGAGAGTGGCCCATTCTTTCACAAATGTTTGTAGAAGCAGTCTGCATGCGTAGGTGCTTGATTTTACACACCTGTGGCCGTGGAAGTGATTGGAACAACTCAATTCAATGATTTGCATGGGTGAGTGAATACTTTTGGCAGTTTGTGTACATAAATATAGTAAATGAATACATAAAGAATTCTAAAAATAGCTCGAGATGTGTATTATAATCATATTGACTAACTTTATAGCACAGTGTTTCCCAACCTTTTGGAGCCAGGGCACATATTTCACATTAGAAAAATCACACGGCACACCACCAAACAAAAATGTCACAAAAAGCATATTGATCATTTTTCCCCGCGCACCAGGCATAGGGGAATTGGCTCGGTTTGTCCCCAGTATACCTTTTTTGCTTTCTTCTGACCACTACTCATGCTAGGGCCTTCATCTGGGTCGGAATTTTCTCCAGGACCCAGGTCAGACTGACTACTTTTTCTTTTCAAATATTTATCTGTAATTTATATGTAATTTCTTCTTCGTCTTCTTCTGTTTTACTGGCAGTTGGCAACCCGTTTAATTAGAGCAGGTAGTTGTACTGCCCTCGAGTGGAAGAGAATGTAATTGTTCTGCCCGTTACTCACGCC
>VVHJ01018087.1:11151-24450 GCA_015107715.1 Tylochromis polylepis
GTATGTATGTATGTATGTATGTATGTGTGTATGTATGTATGTATGTGTGTGTGGGTGTGTGTGTGTGTGTGTGTGTGTGTGTGTGTGTGTGTGTGTGTGTGTGTGTGTGTGTGTGTGTGTGTGTGTGTGTGTGTGTGCGTGATGCGCTCTGGACTGTGATGAGCCAAGAGGAGGTAGCTTGACGATAAGAAACATATCGGTGCTCGGCACCTGTCTGCCTGCCTACCGACTGACTGACTGACTACACAAGCCAATTCCACGTGAAGTCTCTCTCTCTCTCTGTCACTAACAAATGCAATAAGGAAAAAAGTGTTGTGCAGGCTCGGTTTTGACACTTAGAACGTTTCCTCGTGTCTTCACATAAAAAACAAAACAACCTTAAAAAAACCTTAAGTTGAAACAGAATTTTCAATATTGTGTCATTGCGATTTCAACTTTCAGCATGATCAGAAAAGTTGCAGCTTTGAAGACGAAGCAGCTTCGAGGCTCAAACACAGACTATTTTGTCTCACCCATAAAAAAGCCTCAGTGCATTAGTCACTGTGTAACAAAAAGCTGCACTAATGCTCCTGACAGATTAGCTGCCAGTGCAGCTACACACATTTCAGCTTGTTTTACTTGTTTTAATAGGTGTTCCAGCTCTGATCATGTCCCCAATACAAACAGTTTACTTTACGCACTGTAAACGAGAAAAAAATCATACACTCTGTATATCTTTTGTCTTTCCAGCTCCAGTTTGTGCTTGGCTCGGCTTATGACTGCAACAGGGCAGCGGAAAGAGGGCTGTAAATGCCATTTAGTACGCAGCATCATAAAGCACAACCGTTAATTATTTTAATGCCATCAGACGTTCATTTGTCGAGGGCTTATAGTAAACCTAAGCATGCACACGCACAAAAATATGCCTGTCTCCAATGCATCAACCGTCGTATCTAATTAACGTCTGACTGCGTTCTATTCATTACTTCCTACGTTTCTGTCCTCCCCAACCCTTTGCGCACTCGTAAACAAACACTGCATTGCACAAACCTCTCAGCGCCGCTGTCATAACACCACCACTTTACAATCAACTTTGCTTTCTCAAACTTCACACACATGGCTGAGCACAGGCTATCACAGTGGCGTGGAGGAGAGAGGAGGAAACGAGCTGTGACAATTAGCTGAGACAGTGCCAGGGCCTCACGGAGAGAGGCAGCGTGCACCTCTTTGACACCTCAAGGAAAGACCACCACTGAAAGGAGGTGTGAAATTTACCATAAAATGCTGGAGGAGCCTTTAGTGGTATCTCTTCCACGTGGTGTGTTTGGCGCCTGATTCGAAATATAGTTATGCGTTTTAGTGAAAAAGGCATGAAAAATGAAGGATATTTCCAAAGAACAGCTGGAATTATTACAAAGTGACAAGCTTTCACAAAAAAAAGACTACTGCTGTTTATCTGTGTTACAAATCCTTTCATCTTTCTCCTATTCTTGCCTTTACCACAAAGACACAAATGTTCCCAAATGTACTGTAGGCGCAGTCATCATGCAATAGAGATTGATCCTTTCAAATGCTCCTGCAAAAGACCACCCGGAGCATTACCTGCGATCTTGTTGATTATCTCCACATTCCCCATCGACTGTCATGTGTCCCCTCCCCCCAACCCAATACTCATGCTGCACTTATCACTCTGTGGTTTCTGATACAGAGCTACCGTATTGATCGCACCCCATTAACAAGGATGAAAGTGCACAGTTGCAGCCTGATTTATCACAAATCACGGTGCAGCCATCACTCAGTGGGCCACCTACACTCACAACTGAAATAAACATCCCTCCGCAGGTACACTTCCAACATGCTACTTCTATAAAATGATTCCACCAAGTCCAGCTCATAAAAGACCAGAGGAGCTGAAGTGTGTGTGTGGCTATACACAATTTATATGAGTCAAAAGGCAACAATAGGAGACACTATCCCCACAAAAATATCTGATACACTCTCTCCACTAATTGTTCTGGCTGAATGCCTCCAGAATCGATATCAGTGTGAAAACTGGCCTTGCTACTTTGTCATCTCTGAGACAATATATGGACAAAAGTTGGCGAAATGGTCAATATATCATGAGTCTGTCAGAATAACGTCATAAAGATTGAAAGCAGCAGTTGGGCAGTGAGAAAAATTGTTTGAGCACACTTATTTATTCTTGAAAGATATCAAGGGACCATTTTTTTTCAAATATCGAACACCCTGACTGATGCTCGCGAGCGAATTACACATGACAATGACAGCCGCAACAAGAACTGCATGCAGTCAGCGGTTCTGCTTCAATGCAATAGTCAAGCTCTTTTAGACGCGCGCACCACAGCAGGCTGCATATTCCTCTCTCCTCTCCTTTGCCCAGGGTGCATTAAATGGATTAAAGCACTAAGAGCAGCCAGGCATGTATTCATTTCCTCCACACTGAGGATGAGAGCAGCAGACAGCATATTATTGAGTGTCACAAAGTCCTGGGATCATCCCTCCAAATCAAAAAAGCAGAAGATTAAAATCTTTGAGAGCAGATCCAATCTTCTTCATTTAGCAGTGCTGATTCCAAAGTGTTTGTTGGCTTTTTACGCACGATGAGTGGGAGTTACCCTACTCGTATGCGAAAGCTACACAAGTAAAAATTAATCACAGCATAATTACTAAGAAACCGAGCTGAAGTCAGAAGAGCTTATGATATTTCTCCAGACAGGTTATGATATTCGTTCTATGTCATCAGTTTGGATAAAGAATACTTGAGAGATAAAAGAGATTAAAAAAAAAATGACATGTACTGAGAGTCCAGGGGTTCCATCCTCGTGCTTCAGTATTTTTTGGTAATAATACTCACATTAAGCAGAATAAACTCTTTCAGATGGCTCACCTTGTTTTCAAGGGTTGTTCCAACACACATTACAATGACACTCAAGCAGTTTTGATACATGATCTGACCTGAGTATGACAGAGGCTACAATGTTAGCGGAATAGCTCAAAGTCTGGCGAATAGCTCATAGTTGCTTGTCACTCTATAATCTTTTTGTTGTGCGTGTGTGTGGGTGTGTTTTAGTGACAGTAATATATTTTCATTTGTCTAAAAGTCCAAATGCAAATATTAACAAAAACTAATTTAGCTTCCTAGCTGCTGACAGAGTTCACTTCATCCCTCTCCTCTAAGCTGCATTAATTTACAACTAATTTACATCGGTAAAAATGATGTGGATGGATTTCTGTCTGGATTTTTCTCTCTAATAATGTGTCAAAAATAAAGTGTGCCTTCTCGTGGCTATGTTAGTTGCTTGGTCATTAAAAAAAAGTCTAATGTTTGTGTATAAGCTAAAATAGCTAAAACATGAATGCATGAAAAACTGATGGAATATATTTGGTAACCTTGTCACCTTTAATATACTCTGCCACGCTCGCAACCTTTTACCTGAGTCCCAGCATGATCTTAAAGCAGCGTTACATAACTCCAGGATGGTTGGACTTTTTTTCATCTAAAGTAAAATTGTACACTTCATAACCTCTGCCTCCCATTAATGGCTGAATCCCACTGTAAGCATCGTCGTCAGCTACATTCTCCACATAATGGTGTCACTCTGTGTAATGCTTTACATTGTAATGCTTTACACAGAATGAAATTCGCATCAGGTCCTTTTATCACATTATGCTGAGGTCATAAATACTACAAGAAAAAAAAAAGATTGCATGCTTCAAGTCAGTTTTGATTTTCTAAAAAAAATGACCTTCACTGCTTTGGCTTCCTAAGACTTCTTATAGTTAACTCTAAAAAGTCCATCACAGTTTAAGTTGAAGGAGGAAACAAATAAAAGACTCTGACACTGAATCACCAATTTATACAGTTTTGCAGAACTACTGATTCTTTGCACATGCCTATACAAAATGATTAAAACAGGTAAAGTTGGTGATTTATGGTAAATAATTGTGGCAAAAGGTTAGGGAACTATACTTACTGGTCACTTTATTAAGGCTTCAGGTCTAAAAGTGCCTTAATTTGCATTCATAGATGTGACTGTTGCACATCCTTGATGAGAATCTTCCGTTCCATCACATCCCATAGGTGCTCTATTGGACTGAGATCTGGGGACTGTGGAGGACATTTAAGCATAATGAACTGCCATCAACTGTTCAAGAAACCAATCTGAGATGATTTCAGCTTTGTGACACGGCGTGTCACTGAATGCTGGAAGCAGCCATAAAAGGATGGGTGACGTGTGGTCATAAATGAATAGTTATAGTCAACAATAACACTCGGGTAGGCTGTGGCGTTTAAACAACACTCAGTTTGGGTTAAGGAGGCCAAAGTGTGCCAAAACAAGAGACCATTACACCACCACCACCACCCTGACACAGGGCAGGATGGAGCAATGCTTTTTTGCATAATTCTGACCTTACCGTCTGAATTTTGAAGCAGAAATCGAGATCATCACAACAGATAATGTTTTTCCAATCTTCTGCTGACAAATTTTGGTGAGTCCATTTGAAATGTAGCCTTGGATTTCTGGTCTTATTTGACAGGAGGGAGAGACCCAGCGTGGTCTCTTAATGCTGTAGTGCATCTGCTTTAAGGATCACTGTGTTGTGCATTCAGTGGTGCTCTTCTGCATACGCTGGTTGTAGCCAGTGGCTATTTGAGTTACTTTTGCCTTCCTGTCACGTCAAAGCAGTCTAGCCATTCTCCTCTGACCTCTGGCATTACCAAGGTATTTTCTGGCAGAGAACCGCCCCTCAATGGATATTTTCTTTTTCAGACCATTCTCTGCAAACACTGGTTGTCCCAATCCCAGTAGATGAGCAGATTCTAAAATACTCAGCCCAGCTTATCCTCATTCTGATACTTGGTTTGAACTTCAGCAGGTTGTCTTGCCTAAATGCATTAAATTTTTTGGTTTATTAGATATTTGTGTTAATAAGCAAACTGATGTACCTAATAAAATGGGAGGTGAGTGTAAAATATTTCGTTGAGTGTCTATTTGATTAAAAGTAATGATACCTTTGGCTCTGTGAAAGGACAGGAATTACAATTCATGTATTTCTCAGCTGTTTTAATGTGTACACGTCAGAATCTTGAGTAGGTATTAGATCCGCAGAAACAACAAACTGTTGGCTAAAATAAAAAAGTTTAGATATAATTTCACTGGGAAATTTCAGCAAATGATGGCAAAACTGGTGGGATGTTAAGTGGTAGTACTAAAATATTTTGTATGCAACACTTAAAAATTACAGGCTCAAGAATCAACACAGCTCATTTCACTCAGAAGAATTCAGAAATACCTAAAAAGGATAAACACAAGTGCAGTCGTTGGTATTGCATTTGAACGACTTGTTTAAGTTACATATTTAGTTAGATATGATACCAAAAAGCTATGCTGACACATTACAAAACCTCAAACAGATTGAATGCACAGCAGTGGATGTTGGTCAGAGATGAGGCAAAAGAAGAGTCAGGCCTAGCTGGACCCAAGTATGCACGCAGCGGGAACACAGCAACTCAGCAGGCCTGATAATTACACACCCTGATGGTAGAGCCACTTTGTATTCTCTGCACACCCCCAAAACATACCAGCACTAGATAAGTCACTGGTGAGAGACGGACACAAAGGGAAAGAAAGGGAGGGAGAACTGTTACAGAAGCTCCCAGATCAGCCAGACCCAGACAGCAGGGAGGCTCGGTTGCAAATCAACCGCTTACTGCGTTTTGAACCTAAGGTGTGGAGCTTTCTGACAGACAAAGCCAATGCACCATGCTAATGGAGCAAATCTTACATTTCACCAAATCTTGCATAATCTTTGGCATACGTGGAATCATCTCATCATGCCAATAAACACAAGCAAAAGCACTTTCCCAGTAAAAAAAACAGTGGTGTTAAAGAAGCAATGCTAAACACAGTAGATGCTCAGTGAGTTATGTGTAGTACAGCAGAGAGGTCAAACCAGGTATTGTGGTTACTGATGTGCTGCACTGTTACGCCCCCTTGTCATTAATACATGCAAATGCAAAACGTGCACAGAACTGCTGTGTACCAACCGACACAAGCTCATTAATATTCTCTGTTGGGCTTCTCGTGTTATCTCGAAATGAACAAAAAGCATTTGTAGCATCGGTTTTTGCACAGTTAAGCAAATGCATGCATTAATATAGGGTTTGCTGAAGTGTGCCTGAGTGAGAAAATGTGCTTTGAATATTAAGATGCTACCCAAATATAGAAAGTGGTGAGAGTGTACATGAAATCAGCTGCATGTTGCAAACTGCAGAAGGCCACTTTAATGGCAGTCATGGAAGGGAGGAGCTGGGAGGGACATGTGGGTGATATTTCATGGGTGGCAGAGATAGGAGGGGGAGGAGGAGGAGGAGGGGGAAACAGCCATGCTGTATTTCTTAGAGAATGAGTGTGACTCTGTGTCGTTCCGCTGTCAGGCAAGCTGCTGAGAACTGTGTGCTTCACTGAAGGGTGACAGCGAAGAGACAGAGCTGCTCTGCTGCTGTCACTGCCACTCTGCCTCTCAGTTTTCAACTGTGGACAACTGGATGGTGTAACTAGTTGCTGGACCTAAAGGGCTAATCATATCATTTCTCCCATGAATGTAAAAGCTGTAGTCAAAGCCAGCTGTTAGCTAATGGTGTCATTTATAGCAGCTTCGGAAAAAAAAACAAACTACAACACGAAGGAGTCTGGAATTGATTTTGTGAAAGTCTCACCTCCTACACTTGTGTCTTATTATTTACAGTATTTATAAATCCTGAAAGGTTAGGTTGGGTAAATAACAAAAACTAGATCCGGAATGAAAGCTGAAGCAGTCACACAGGAAAGATTCAGACTTCAGTCTTGTCAAAGCAGAGGCTACTGAGTAAACTTCGGGGAGAGAATAATTCGATGAAGGCCTGGCTTTCTCCTTTCAGCTCCTGACTGATGAATCAAATGTAGTCAAGTGGAACCTCCGCAGCCTGAGAGCATAGATTCACAATAACCAGCCAGGGAAACTGCATCGCCTCCCTATCTTATTGGTAGAAAGCTTATTGGAATATGACGGCTGGTCTCTTTTCCTGAATTGCTTTTTCCACTTAGGAAATATTCTTCATTGCTTACTTCTCTGCCTCTATATTTCATCTGATATTTTTTTTCCCCCTCCTCAGTTTTACTGCCATGTGGCTTCATTTAGTTTTTAAACTAATTCCCCATAGCTGCTCTTTTGCATCACCACACTATAATTTAAAAGAAGGCAAACACATTCAATCACATGCACAAACAGAAGCGCTGCCATGACGATATATAACAGACTGTAGGTTTATTTTTTCGCTGGTATTTTCCCCCCCATTTATTTCATTTTAATTTATGGTTATTGGACTATCAAGCAACCGTACTGTATGACTCAGGGTAATTTTTTTTTTTGAAACTACCATTAAAAAAGTGAGTGTACTTTTGCATGAATATTAAAATGAACTCAAAAAAGAAATTCTCTGCATTCACCCAACCTGAAATGAAACTGAGAGAGGTGGCCGCTTCCAACTCCCTCAGTTTTAAAAAGCTCATCCACGCTGTTATGAATTATGAATTAGATGCAGCTTATAGTGTATCACAGGTATATAAAACTTTGTATTTTAAGGCTGGAAAGGTGATTCTCATTCTCACATAGTATAAGGCCAATGCAGATGAATAAAACAAAACAAAAAAAGAGTACAGAACTATTAAATTTATTTATGACCTCTACAGGTGTGCTGCAGTGTGTGGACATTTAAACCTACCGCTTTCCTTCTATAAACATTTGCTTTACGACCAAGAAAGTGAGGGAAATTCTTCACAAGCTATTACATGGATGAGCTGGCTCTCTTCACCTCCTGCACCTTTTATCAAAGAGGATCATGCTCAGGAACAGTCTGAGCGTCTGTTTTATAGCACGTTTTAATGGACTGTCGCCATGGGAGAAACCGGCTGTCAGACACGGTTTTGCCATCGTGAGACATGGCGTGTACTGTTGAGTGTGACCCAACTGTCAAAAAAGTCTACATGCTGGGAGTGAGCCTGTGAATGACAGCAGCTGATCTAAAGTGTGTGTTACCAGGGCTTCAAATAACGGTTCAGGACTGACAGCAGACTATATGAACTGGACGGGCAACCGGCTTTGAAGGGGGTCATGTCGCACAAGTCACTATGCTATTCCATAAAAAAAAGAAAACAAAATGCAATTGGACTAATACTCACTATGCATAATTACAATCATATACCCATAAAAGAGCAGAAACATCTGTCTTAGATTACAGACAAAGCAGGAGAGACATTTTCTCAAGATGCAGAAGTGGATCTATCAAATCACCAAACATAAACCAGGGTGTCAGTCTTTAAGATGCTTCACCAGGTTTGTTGTGCTGCTGTTCAAGTGTTCTGCTGCTAGCGATGGGAGGGGGCTGCATCAATGCTGCCTATTGTATCTACAATACTGTAAAAAAAAAAAAAAAAAAAGACATAATTTTCATCACATTTTCAGAATCGTAAGCATAGTTTCTGGTGACATCCCCAGTTACAATAACGGTTTTCACCCGGTTTTCACCCGAGGCATTTTACAAAAAATATGAATATAGATTAATGAGAAGACTCCACATTGCTGACATATCATTAGAAATTATGGCTGCCATTAACTTTATTAGCAATTCATCTGCAGAACTGTTCACAATTAGCTGTTGTGTAGGAATTGACTTTCTATTCAACTAAACTATTCCCAGTTGTGTTTAGGTGCAATCATTGCCTGTGCCTTTGGAATTATTGATTTTTTTTTTCTCATTCTGAATAAATGAATGAAGCGCCGCATTTATAGGCACCCTTTTAGTTGACTTTGGTGTACAAAGCACTCAGATCTCAGGTTCAGGCTTCTGCCTGGGTTTTAGGCAGCAAAAGCACTCTTGTTAGAAAGACTGGCTTTTCCCTGAGCAGAGATCAAACATAACACACAAATAAGATATTTATTTGATATTTTCTTGAAAACAAACGAAGCAAGAGGGAGATCATAAAACCCTCACATTAAGTAAAATCCAACTGTTGCTTTTTAAATGGCAATTATTAAAGCTTTATTTTTCAAGTTTGTAAAATATCTACTTGTTTCGGCTCTGCAGATTCTTTTTTGTTATCATAACACTTTATGAGAACATAAATCCACCAGTTTGGGTTAGGCTGCCTTGTAGACTGCGCCCTTTGAAAGGTGGGGCATTCATTTCCATATTGTGGTGAAGGCTATGTGGTTATATGATCACATTAACGATGTAGGAGTGAGTCAGAGGAGCAGCTAAGCCCAAGACTAACAGGTCAGCACACTACAGTCGAGTGGAACGAAGAGCCCTTCAAACATATGGCAGATGTGGCTTTTTTTATTATACTTGTGCATCAGGATGTACCAAATGGCGATACTCCCCTCTGGGATTATTACTGAGAATTACATTAAGTGAACTTAATGCGTCACTCCTGTTTTTGCCTTTTTTAGTGTCTGCAGCTCGAACTGACACAAAAATATAGTTTAATATATTTGCGCCATGACTCATTTGCTAAAAAAATAAAAGTATATGAGAAGTAAACTGTTGGAGTTACAGTACATGTAAATACATCTGTTTATACTGCACAGATAACCCTATAGGACGTAATATGATAATACCTGTCCACTATTATTTACTTTCATTTGTCATGTTCAAGGTGCTAACAAAAACAGAGTGATTTACTGAAAACGGAGAGAGCTGTAGCGTGAGCGCAATCTGTGCAAGAATGACAAGGTGTCAGTGATTTAACAAGGCTGCAGCTTCTGCTGAAACCGAAAAGTAGGTTTCAGCGTCTTCTTGCTTAATGGAATTTGGAGAAGAAAGCAAAGTTTTGTGTCATATCTTTCTCAAGGTTGTGAACTCCGTCGTGAGGAAGTCACATCCTCTCCAAACCCAGCTCACATTTTCAGATCCTTTTCAATAGTTCCCATCTCTATCTCAAAGATAACTCCTCGTAGAGACACGGCAAGCAAAAACACATTTAGGCAAAGCTTGTACCGCTCTATTTTTACAAACTGTTTCACACTTTTTGGATTGCTTGCTCTCAGTGTGCCATTGATATGGGTTTCCTTTGAACTGATCCTATTTCCTCTTTTTTTTTAAACTATGAATTGCATAAAAGCAGATATTTTCATTGTTTTTGGAACAGTCGTTTATAGTGGTGAAACAATTTGGAAAAGAGGACATTTGTAACACGTGCATTGCATCCAGCTGTTTCAACTTCAAGGCTTAATAACTAGTTTTCACTTATAACTACTCCAGTCAGCAGGGCGCAGCACACTGATGTGTTTCCACTCAAATAATTTCACCCCAAAGAGCAAAGAGGGGACTCAATAAGTAAAAGTAATAAACTGGCACAGCTTGTTAAAAGAGTCTTTGGTCTTTTACTCCATTTTACATTCATATGAAAAAGGAAGTTTTAATGACAGGCTCCACAGGCCTCAGTTAGTATGTTAAAGATTAAAGCTCATGACAGTTGGAGTGGGAAAGGGTGGGCTTTTTTGGAAAGGTTTCAAGGAGAAAGCCTCTTCTCTCTATAAAGAACATGGCAGCACAGCTTAGGTCTGAACAAACCGTCAGACTTCTGGAACAACATCCAATAGACAGATGAGGTGTTTGTGACACATCACAAACACCTCATATAAGCTGTCAAGCATGGCAGTGGAGGGGTGATGGTTGGTGCGCGTTTTGCAGCCACAGGACCTGGGCACCATCGCAGTCAGTGAGTCAACCATCAACTTCTCTGTATACCAAAGTATTCTAGAGTCAAATGTAAGCATATCTGTCAAGCTACAGCTAAAGCGTGACCAAAATCATGTCATGAAACAGGTCAATGATCCCAAGCGCAGCAGCAAATCTACAACACGAGGGCTGAAAATGAAAAGCCTCAAAGCATCGTTATGACCACTTAAAGTTCAGATCTCAACATGACAGAAATTCTTCGATGGGACCTTAAGAAAGGATAAGCTGTGCACAAGTGAATGGCCGCAAACCTCAATGAACTGAAGCAACATTTCAGTGAAGAGCGGAACAAAATTTCTCTACAATGAAGCACGAGATGAACAAGTAACTCAGAAAACTATTACTTCAAGGTATTGCTGCCACAAACTTCCTTTTCCACATGATTGCAGATGGTAGAGGCAATGTGTGTAAAGAGAGGACAATGTTCATTGGTATTAGTCTGGTAAGCACACAGACAAGAGTGTGAAAGCATAGGTAAGCAGGCCAGATATGGTAGAGCTAACTTACATTGAGGAAGGACTTATAGTAAGTCATTGTTATTGCTATTTAAAATGAATGTATATGTGTGTGTGTGTGTGTCACAGAAGTGTTCGGATATGTTTCTTTTGATAGACTGAATGAAACTGTACAGTTTTACTGAAGGACAGGAAAGAAGGAACTTGCAAGATTAAGAAAGAAAAGCAGTGTGCAATCTGCTTCCAATTTTAGCCAGGGGACTGACCAAGGTTTTAAATGATCCAGTCCTGCAGATAAAATACACAATGAAAAGTTTATCACAAAGAATGTCAGAAGGACGGAATTTCATATCAGCCTTCACTTTCCCCACAGAATGAATTGGGTTGTATTCCCCTGTTGGATTTCTGCACGTCTGGCTCAGGCAGTCTACATTGACAGAAGGGATTAGGCCCAGTGCGGATGGCTTCATTTGATTGGCCCTCTTGGTGCAAAGGTCTGTCTGTGTATCACAAATGAGAAATTCTAAAATCTTTTGTAAAAAAAAACCCCCAAAAACCCATAAATATTTAGTGAATGTTTTATTGCAGCCTGTAACTGAAAACAGATTAAAGACAGTGGCTGCTGATATGCCAGAATGAGTTTCCTGTTTGCAGTTTCCTAGAGGCCAAACACGTAACAGAAAAAGTATCTTTGTCTGGGAAGGCTCATTTCACAGTACACTGAGAAGATTATTGTGACGCCTCTTTCATAATCCTAACAGGATTTCTCCAGAATCAAGGATTTGCTACATATGATACAAAATGTTGGCAAGACTGTTGGCTGAACTTTAGGTGACAGAGGATGTCTGGGATTGAACGAGTAGTATCACTATGCACTTTAAATCCACTGCTCAAAAACTGCCCGTTCAGGTTGCACTTCCAGGATGGCACAGCCATACGTACCGTCCTGCGAAGGTTTGCCTTGTCTCCCAGCACATTCTCAAGATTGTGGAGGAGATAACAGAAGAGGGGCTCTTACACAAGGAGAGCTGGACAGAAGTAGCTGCTCATTTCTGTGAGGAGGAACAGGAGGAGCACTGCTGGAGGCCTAAAAAAATGACCTCCAGAGGGCATGTTTCTGTTTAAACTGCCAGAGACAGACTCCATGATGGTGGCATCAGGGGACCAGTGTCTTTAAGTGGGACCTGTGCTTTATTGGTATTCACCCACGAACATAAGAAGAGGCAGGTCCACCCCTAGTGCCCCCTTCTCTTCACAGATGATGTTGCAGTCATCATAAAATTCACCACAGCAAACTCCAGACTCTTTCACACCTGTGACAGGTGCTCACTGTTAACCTGCTCTCAGCTGTGAATAGAACAGGGCTCCATCGGCAGACCTGACTTCGTCGTATACTGGGAACACTCCTCAATTTCTTTGACCAATGTAAAACATATATACATATATATCTGGGCTATCAACACCTGCGCCCTGCCCGTGATCAGGTAGCCTGCTGGGATAATAAGCTGGCCAAAGGAGGAGATAGAAGCCACCGACATCAAGACAAGGAATGTCCTGACCATGCATGGAGGGTTTCACCCCAAGTCCAGCACCCTGAGGCTGTATGCTAAGCGGAGGGAAGGAGGCCGGGGACTAGTGACTGTCAGTACCACAGTCCAGGATGAAACAATGAACATCCACGAATACATCAGGAAGATGGCTCCAACGGACCACGTGCTCAGTGAATACCTCAGGCAGCAGAAACCCAAGAAAGAGGACGTAGTATACAGAAACATCTGTGCTGAGTATGGCCTGGAAGTCCCGAGGTCAAAATGGGAGACGCCCCCTAGGGTGGTGGAGAATGACCGGGCTAAGATCCTGTGGGACTTACAGATACAGACGGACAAAATGGTGATGGCTAACCAACCGGATATAGTGGTGGTGGACAAGCAGAAGAAGACGGCCGTAGTGATTGACGTAGCGATACCGTAATGACAGCAACATCAGGAAGAAGGAACACGAGAAGCTGGAGAAGTACCAAGGGCTCAAAGAAGAGCTGGAGAAGATGTGGAGGGTGAAGGT